>NW_017548293.1:990146-1038866 GCF_001854935.1 Bemisia tabaci | reverse complement strand
GGTGGGGGATGATTCGGTGGCAGCGGGGCACGAGGCGGGGGCGCAGGCGCGCGGGGGGTGGGGGGCGGCGGGGCGGGGGGAGCCCTGGGACCGGGGAAGCTGCGCGTCGGACGTCGGGGTTCAATCGGATACGTCACCTAGACCGCGGCGGTCGTTGTTCAGTTGCGACTATGCTCTGAGAGCCGGCGGTATGGCGGCACGCGGTTGTCTTTAACCTAGACATGGTGCGGATCGGTGTTGTGCTTGTTCTATGCCTCCTTTGGACACCTCAAGGTAAGATAGTGTCGCAGGCAACCGATACCTCAATCGTCGAATTTTTTTTTTGCGAGTCAAATTTGCGCTCCCCTCGCTTTTTCATGTGTTTTCTAGAGGCAAATCGCCACTGTTTTACTTTTTTTAAAATAATATTATTAATTAAATTTTACAATTTAAGGAGAGGTCGTGTTTCGAGGATTCGATACCTAAGACGTCGAATTTTTTTTTGTGAGTCAAATTTGCGCTCCCCTCGCTTTTTCATGTGTTTTCTAACGGCAACTTGCCAATGTTTTTACTTTTTTTTTTAAAAAAAAATATACATATATTTATCTTTTAAAGTTTACAACTTAAGGTGAGTTCGTGCTTCGAGGATTCGATACCTAAGACGTCGATTTTTTTTCTGCGAGTCAAATTTGCGCTCCCCTCGCTTTTTCATGTGTTTTCTAAAGGCAAATCGCCACTGTTTTTACTTTTTTTTAAAAAAAATATACATATATTTATCTTTTAACGTTTACAACTCAAGGTGAGTTCGTGTTTCGCGGATTCGATACCTAAGACGTCGATTTTTTTTTTGTGAGTCAAATTTGCGTTCCCCTCGCGTTTTCATGTGTTTTTTAAAGGCAAATCGCCACTGTTTTTACTTTATTCCTATTCTCTTTTTAAAATATATAATTATATTTTATATGTATTTTACAACTTAAGGTGAGGTCGTGTTTCGGAGATCCAATGCCTATAACGTTGACTTCTTTTGCGAGTCTAATTTCCGTTTTCCTCGCTTTCGTGTGTTTTTTAGAGGCAAATCGGCAGTTTTTACTTTTTTCAATATGTTCTTTGAAATATATATTTACCTATATTTTACAACTCGAGGTGAGATCGTGTTTCGGGAATTCGATATCTAAAACGTCGAATTTTTTCCCCCAGTTAAATTTGTGCTTTCCCCTCCCATTTTCGTCCGTTTTTTTTAATATATTTATATCTATAACTTAAAACGAGGTCGTGTTTTGGGGATCCGATAACCAAAACGTCAAATTTTTGCTCCCCTACCCTTTTTCTGGTGCTCTTTAAAGCCAAAACAGTTCTGTTTTTACTTAGTTTTTAATTTTTTAAAATATATATTTATATTCTAATTTTACAACTTAAGGTATGATCGTGTTTTGAGAATCTGATATACAAACCTCGAATTTTCGCTCTCCTCCTACTTTTCAAGTTTTTTTTAAAGGCAAAATCCCCTTGTATTCACTTGTTCTTTTATTATGTTTTTCAAAGACAAATACACAGTCGTTCAACGTACGTAGTTTTCCTAGTGGAGCTACAAATGTTAAAAATCAAAGTGAAAAGTTCTTGCAAAGTCAGGAAAAACCAGGAAAAGTCAAAGATGATCACCGTTAGACCCTGGACTACCATTCCTTTTATAGTTTTTTATCTTTATGCCTTTTTTGGATGTCTCGATGTTATACCGTGCTTCCGGGATCCAAAACATCGAATTTTTTTGCGAGTCCATGTTTTGGTCCACGTCCTCCCTTTTTTGTGTTTTCCGGAGGCATATACCCCATTATTTTTATTTAGTTTCGTGTGTTCATAGTTTCAAATTAACGTAATTTTACCAGTGGGCTTAATAACGTCAAAAATGAACTTTATTTTTTTAAAAATCAAAGGAAATCAGGATAAGTCAATGAAAATAGCGCAGCTACGAAAAAGTCAGGAAATACCATTGACATTTTTCAGCGCACCTTTTCCCCCTATGTTTACCTTTTTAAATTTGCGTATTTTATCCAGGAGGGCTTGTTAGCGTTAAAACCTATAATGAAAAGTTCTCAGAAAGTCAGGGCTCAGGGAAAATTGGTAAAAATTTATGATTGTTACTCAGCCGCGGCGAAAAGAATGGCGAAGTTGGGAAATTTTACTGTTGAACGTTATTTTATGATTTTGGTTATATTCTTAGAAATTTACTAGGTTTCTTTTAGACATTTTTAGGTAAGACCGTATGAGCATCCCACTTGAGTTTAATACCGTTAAGTTCTTTGCACGTCAATGTTTTGCCTCCCTTTTTACTCATTAATTATTTTACCTACTCCACTCTAAAATACGCATCTTTACCAAGGAAAGCTCGTAAATTGAAAACGAGAAAAAATACGAACAATTATTACGTAATTAGAGGAATTAAGAGGAGTCTTGATGAGTGGTTTAACGGTTGAAGGAGATTTTCCGAGTATATACATTTAATCATAACACGAATTTCTGAGAACAGACCTCTTCAAATTAGAGAAGGAAGTTTCAATGTGACTTTCATGGCGAAGTTAAAGAAAAAAATTTAAATTAAAAGCTTAATTAAAACAGCGGATGGAAAATTCACTCTCTTTTCATAACGGTTAAAATGCAATATCCACTTCTAGACAAAATCAATTAAATTTACTGGAACGAGTAAGTTGGAAGATTGTGATGACAAGGAGAGCCACAGCTGAGAGACAGCAAACATTTTATAAAAGGTTTCGAGAGAAAGTCCTTTATATATTTTTGCACGAACTTCTAAGCGTTAATAATTTCCTTAAGCCAAGAACGAACCCTAAAATAATAACGAATACAATTCGAAAATGTATAATGAAAACACGCGAAATTTTTTATTCACCTTTCATTTACTTATCAACTCTCAGTTTTTAATTTGTTCTTGACACTTCCCCCTAAAAACACGAACTTTAAAATCCCTTATTTCTAAACAAAACTATAAGTAAGTGAATAAATACATATTAGTAGCATCGCATAAGATTTATTTGGCTCCAAAGCATCTATCAGGCTCGAAAGGGTTTTTGACCGATTGAAGGAGGTAAAACACAAATTACAAGAATGACAGAAAAGAAAAGTGTGCACATTTTGAGAGTAACAGGAAACATGAGAAGGATAGTAATATGTATCAATAGACTATTCTCAGTAATCATACGTAAACCTCATAAGTAGATTCCAAAAACGTAAGCAGTGCTGCTCTGCTTTGAGATGCTAGCCTTCTTAGTATTAAGAATAAGCTTAGGCAGCAGTTTTCGTGCATTCTCATTCGTTCACAATGCTATGATCTCTGAATGATCTACAATCTTCAAATAATCTCAGACTTCATTTAAAAAATCTGAACTTTCAAAGTTCAATTGGTTTCTGCTTCGAGGACGTTTACCTTAGTTTTACTAAAATTCTTTTTGCCCAACGCGACAAAAAATCGTGAATGGCTTTTAAATGCGGGCAGGTGAAAAAGTACAAAGTTCCTTCAATGTTTCATGTATGCAACACGGACAGTCACTGAGCATGAATAGTCGTATTGTAGATTCATAGGTGTCAGATGAAGGCAAGCCATTAACCGTTTCGTTAGGCAGCCAAGATGCTGCATCCTTACACATCGCTCTTGTTTTCATTAAAAATACGGACTCATCATTCTCTTTTCATAGAACACATTTTAAAAACTGAGAAGAATCTGAGGGATCTTCATATGAGCAGGCAAATTCAAAGCTTTTTCTCTGTATTGATTTAATAGAAAGGAAAATTATTTATTGCCGTCTCATGCATTACGTTCATTACCCACGTTTGCCCCGTTAAGTTTTGCTTATGACATGGGAAATGAACAAATGTGGTGTGAACGATCAAAACGTCAAGCAATTTGCCTTTAGGCGTATCGTTTTTTTCTCACCTAGGTAAAATCCTCGATTTCTTTCGTGTTTTTTTTTTTATTTTTTTGTGAGAATTTATACATTTTTCTATTACGTTTCTTAATTATACTCCCCGACCTTCCAATTAGGGCTTAAATTTTTTCAATTATTCAGTTCAACATGCTTTTTTTATTTTAATTTTTTCTCTTTTGTGATGAATCGTTCTTAATTTTTTTTACGTACAACATTTATCCGATGAGGACGGGACCATGCGAGATCTAAAATACATCGAGTATATGAATGAACTATACAGCCTAAGACGTCCAATTCCTTATTTTATTATGTCATAATTATTATATCTGAGGATCCTTCAGGCCGAATTCTACAGTTTTTTGGTTATTTATCGGTCGGTATGATTTCAAGATAAAAACGCTGTCTCTAAATACTCGAATTATAACTTAATTTTTTCCTCCAAGTCCTCCATCATTGGATTAGAGTTTTTTTTACACATCCATGCTCTAAATTTTTCTAATACGGGGATTAAAGCCGAGTGGAATCTGTTTCCATCGACCCTTTCCTCAATTCCGTGAAAATTTGTCGCTGCAACCGGGATTCGAAACCATGACCTATTGACCCAAAGCCAGACGCGCAGATGACTATTAAACTAACCTGGCCTTTTAAGTCGGACATTTTTCGCCCTGAAGTTCATCACCTGCTTTGAAGATGCATCGCAAAATTATTGTTTACTAATTCGTTTCCTCCTTTATTTTCTATCGTTAAAAAGCATGATATCAATGTTTATTAAAGTGATAAGTATCACACACGGAGAAAAAAGGTGTAGGGGTTATCCCCTAAAATTGTGGTACTACCCGAATTTGTTGGATGATATGGAAATTTCCAATTAATTTTGGCAGTACTACAACTCAAATTGGGGTAGTACTGCAAAATTTGAGTTAGTAACCTAATTTATTGGGAAACTACCTCAACTAAAATTTGAAATGTCTAAGTTGGGACTTAACCCCTACCTCTTTTTTCCGTAAACCAAAAGGACGTATAGAAAAGTCATAGACATATTTTGATCAGTTCGTTCTAGAGATAGGTTTCTATGATTTTTATGGCTGTTGGTACGTGATGATTTCTAGATGAGCCCGCTTTCCTCGCATTCTTAAATTGAACCAAGGTACGGTAAGGGCGCCAAGCGTCTTCCGGGGGTTGGGCCGCGTAAGGGGCGGAAGCATATCCTCTAGTCTAGTTCAATAATCCGTTGGCCAATCTGCGAATGGAGATGTTGCATGTGTAAGGAATTTGCGAGTTGACAATTTATTCTTATGTACAAGTTCGCGAGGAACACGATGGTGCCACTGGTTTTCTCTGAAATCAACTACCAAGCTCAAAAAAAGCTCTCAAGTTGAGGCCAAAATGGAGGGAATATCCCACGCTATCCTGCACTGTTAAAAAAAACGGAGTGAGACTCAGCACAAGCGCGAGTAAGAACGGGCCCTCACTTCGCCGGACCGAGGAGTCACTCCGACGGAGAATCGGCTGGACGGATTTTGGGTGCCGTACGCATAGAAATCACTCCGACGCCGGACGGATTCGTGGGAGCCGCAAATTTAGGGGTTCGCAGCTAGGGGATGGTGGAAAGGGGTTAATAGTGGAAATAATTTTTGAAACCATGAAAAATAAAAATAATGAAACCTTTGGTACGTGATTTAACCGATTTTGACGATCAGAAATTTTCTACCTACCTTGGGAGTTGAACCCGGGACCTACCTAACACTGACCGACGACTCTACCGATTGAGCTATAGCGAACGATGCATGAGAATGACGCAAAAACGGTATTTAACGTCGATTTGAACGGGCCGCCAAGATATTTTCAATCTACCTAGATTTGTCCGTGTATTTAGTTTACTTCACTATATTTTTTAACGATATTTTATCGTTTTACTTTGTTTTATATTTACTGTGATTTCTTTTAATACTTCATCATAATTGTTGGACTTCACTTTACTCCTAAAATTCATTCTATTCTTTAACATCATTTAGTTGTTTCCCTTATTTTATTTTTTTCTTCATCTCCTTGCTCCCTTTAATTATTTACTTCAATTTAGTCTTTGACTTCATTTTATCATATATTTGATTTACTTTATTTTATTTCTTTTCTATTGTCTTTGTTATACCATAATTTCGACTATTCTATTATTTCGACTATTCTATTATTGTTTCTATTTTTTTCTCTTTAAATTTTTCATTTTCATTCTGAGAGTGGTAGGCTTAAAGGGGAGAAGAGACAGTATATAGCGCTAGTGCGAGGGAGAGAAGGTGCGCGTGACTCCGGGCCGTACTGCAGCTCCGGTGCGGAGTGCTTTGACTACACATGCAGCCCGTCTCAGCACCTACGCGCTGAACCGCACTCCCGTGTTCATTCTCACTCCGGATTTTCCGTCGGACGGAATCAACGATTTTTAACAGTGTGAGAGTCCACCTCTACATCAAGACAAACTCTCCATGCAAAGATAGGGAGCAATTACATTGACAGGGCTGCCACTTTACTTGGGCACTCTAAGACTGAAAACACGGCACCCTGTCAATTTATTTGCTCCCTATCTTTGCATGGAGAGTTTGTCTTGATGTAGAGGTGGACTCTCAGGATAGCGTGGGATATCCCCTCTATTTTGGCCTCAACCTGAGAGCTTTTTTGAGCTTGGGAGTTGATTTCGGAGAAAACCAGTGGCACCATCGTGTTTCTCGCGAACTTTTACATAAGAATCAACAGTCAAATCGAAAATTCCTCACACACGCAACATCTCCATTGCAAGTCACGATACGGGTCTGAGCGCCGGCTCTGTGGACGCTGCCCTCTTTCCCATTCGAACGTAAACGCATGTAAAATAACACGGACCCGAACGGAGGAAATTAAAGCGGGCGGGGATCCGAAAGCTCATTGGGTATAGACTTTGATCTGGGGGATGATTCGAATTTTCTATACTTTCGCACTCGCGAGCATTCTCAGATTCGGAGCGTTTCAAAGTCGACGGAACAAAAACTCGGCTCCCCGCGAGCCCCCCTCCCCCGGGGGGGGGGGGGGACGCGCGCGTCGCGAAGATATAAAACTTTTTATTCCTGCTCCGGACGCGAATGAATTCCTCTCCAACCGCCTGCCTCTTCCCGGCTACAGTGCATCTTCGCTGCGAGAACTTCAAACGAACATCCGAGCAACTCTTTTTCGCAGTGATTCGACCTCGTTTCAATATCCATTCCACGCTCATCGAATTCACTCCTTGCATTTTCAAAATATGAGAGTCGGCGCGCCCTAACGATATTCCAGCGCCTTGGGAAGAAGTTACGTTTCGCGAACCGAGTTTCCGTCCCGTCCGTTTCATGTTTAACATTTTGAAGTCTGACTCGTGTGATAACGTCGACGCTGATTTACAGCGTAACACAAGACAGGGTCAGAACTTACGACACTAGATTTCGGAGACGATATATTTTAGAGATTCTGCACCAGGAATTTTACGGATTCGGGTTCAGCTTGCTGTAACGATGAAAAATATGGACAAATACGTTGATAGTTCATCGTAACATGACACTCAAGACGTTCCCCAGACGAAAGAACGTAACTCCATTCCGAAGATCGCAAAATTGATTCAAACAATTCGAATTTTTACAAGAATGTGCCTATGCAATTTTTGTTCAAAATTTGTCTGATTTTTGCGTGAGAGCCGATAAAAAATCAGTGGAATTTCCAATTAGAAATGCTCGAGATTCTCCTGCAGTGGCGTAGCTTGCTTTGCGATGTATCGATTGATCTGCCTTTTTAACCTATAGAAAAGGATCGATAGACAGGTTGTTCGCAACGAACACCTTAATAATCGATTTTTATCATAACTTCAAATGAGGAAACATTGATAATCGATCACTCGCGCTTCGCCATTGGCGGATTTAGCAAATTTGCAACATTGTATTTGCTCCATTCAAATCTATTGAAATGTATCGATCCTTGGAGGGACCAGGTGCTCCGACAAGAATCGATTATTTAGCACAGGTTTAAATGGAGGAAATCCGACGTTGCCAAATTGCTGGATCCGCCCTTGCACTTCGCCACTGTATTCCTGGTAAAAATGCAATTTGCGAGGGGAAATTTGACAACATTGAAATGTAGTTACGTTCTTTCGTGAGGGGAATGGCGATTTTCATTGCACTTAGCAGGGGAGAATCAACGCGATTATAATGCTGTAAAAAAGTCTAGAAAGTTTCAAGAAGCGTCTAAAAATTTCGGTCATGGACTGTGCTTGTCTCTACAGGCATAGGCCGAGAAAATGAATCAGGTGCACAAAAACCCTCCCATCAGGAGCCCACGTTAATGGAAGAAGGGTGATAAAATCAACTTTACTGTTTTCCATTAATTAGTTACGCGAGTACATTCCAACAATCAGCCACCCCTTCCGACTGTTTCGCGTTTATGATTTGGAAAAAGGGGGCTTTTTTACAGTCATTGCCTCCGCGGTACCTCCTCGAAAGACTTAACCGCTTCAGAAGATGAGCCTTGACGACCTTACATTATCATGCTTTTCAGAGCTCAATGCAAAAATTCGAGCGGCGCTGCAACGCCTGCAGCCGCGGAACAGCGATCGAATGACGCTTTATGGCCGTCATTTAGTGAGGTTAGAATGACTACCCATTACGTCATTGACTACCTATTACGTCATTTTACACTTGAATGGTTCGATGGGGAGCAAGGGCCCCGCGCACGTGGAATGGGGCACAAGTGGGGCTCAATTAAGTGGGCATATTTAGGTTCGTTGAAGAGGGGGTTGTAAAAACCGATAAGTTCAAACGGATGCCGATCCTCCACGGCTGTCAAACTTTGCGAAGTGTCATGAATTTCTGTATCCGATGTTGTCACTCGAAACTTAACCGAGAGTGACAAGTAGATGCAGGGTGGCACTATTTTAAAAAAAATTAAAAAATCAAAATTAACTTTATTTGCGGAGGCATTCGCGAAGGCCTGATGGATTTTCGGAGTTTCAAATCTGTCCCTACTCTCGCTGTACAGGCACTCTACGAGACTCCAACAAGACCATGTCTCCTTTGTTGTGACCACTAACAAGAAGCTCTCCTGTTCGGTGGATAGAGAAGCTTTAAGTCGATGTTGTCATCTTATGAGTCAACAATAACGTAACCGTTTCATCACAACTTAAACAAACTCTCCACCTGCCCTTAATTTCCCGATAATGGTTTCCGGAATCCGGATACACCTCAACAAACACAAGCACCGACCGACAGACCTAGTGCAACGCACAGCCAATTAGGGCGATGTGTGGTGGGTTATTAATTAATTAATTTACTACCGCATCCAATTCACTGATAGCATGACCTCTTAAAGAGAATTAATAAGCAAGAGTAATAAAGTGTCAAGCGCCGTTTTAAAGGGTCGAGAATATCAATTTTAATGTTTGATCGATTCACAAAATGTGGGAATTTGATTCCGAGGTCAGTTTAGTTTTGAGAGCAATTAATTGTGCGAGTGGAAATATCTCTATTATAAAATAACCTCTTGTGTATTTTAATATTCCAAGACTCTTTTTCCGCGCGGTGCTCGTCGTCAGCGAGTTGATTATTGAAACGTTATCAAATGATGTCAATCGATGTAATTCATCTCTTAAATGGACCGCGTTGAACAGAGAGGAACCAAGCCACATCAGCTATTGCCAAAAACCAGGCAATGGACCACTAGACAAGGTACGAATTTGAGCATTCTGATTCATGTTTCTTGACCAAAATTTCACGTAAAACACGGTGCGCACAACGAAAATTACCGATATCAACTCTTTACGAAGATATTTAATGATTCTTGATGCGTAAATTCAAACCACTCGCTCACGAAAACTCAATGCTCTACGTGATTCACATCGCGCGCTAAACGTTATAAGGACAGTATCTGCGATTTAAAAATCTGGCAACCTTAATTTTGACGCTTTGGCTCAGCTATAGCAAACTGCTTATAGTTTGAACAACACATGGTGGGAAATGAACATTGCTCGATTGAGAAGCTTGCTGAAACCGTTGTAGTGCACGATTTGACTCACGTAGAGCTTTGAGTTTCTTGTCAGCGGGCAGTTCAAATTCCTCGTAACCAATGTGAAATAAAAACGTTAATATCTTCGTTAGGAATTGGTTTAAGTAATTTTCGTTGTGCGAATCGTGCTCTACGTGAAATTCTGACCAGGAAACATGTATCAGATCGCTTAAATTCGTACCTTGTCTAGTGGTCCATTCAATATTTTACATAAAAACAGTTGTGCGGATTTTAATGCAAATTTCAGTGAAGTTTCTCCATAGTACGAAGTAAATTTCTTGAAATTTTCAAACGAATCCGCACAAACATGCTCTCGTAAAAAATTAAATTGCCTACTTAAATTTGGCAATAGCTGATGTAGCTTGGTTCCAGGTTCCTTTCTATTAAACGCGGTCCAAATAGGGATCCATCGAACAAGGCAAAAATCGACTTGTAGCTTTAGTTTTGTGGAAATGGCACCTGGCATTTTATCCTCTCCGTTCGTGTACGTGTCTCCGTTCCTTCTAATCTTTAGGTCGACTGGTGTCTGATTTGAGCATGAGCTCTACATTACTTCCCTTTCATCTTGTCTGGACCACTTTGACAAGTTTTTTGAGGTACCGATTTTGACAAGGTAAATTAAATTACTCATACAATTTCTCTTCAGTTTTCTCGATATTAAGATGTTTTAAACAAAGCAAAAGTTTGGTAAACTCGGTTGTCGGTTTGTTGTAGGCAGTTTATTGAAAAGAAAATTGAACGTAGCTCTGCGTTAGGTCGGGTCGCCAGGTTTGAAGGAACAAATATCTTTACTTCAAGACCTTATTTTCCCCCGCAAATATAGATCAAGTGGCTGGCAGAGGGTGGGAAGGCGTACAGTAAAAACCTCTCAATCACAGCAGACAATGTAAGATACCCAGACACCCTCATAAAATATAAATCACATATTGGAATACGCAACACTTGAGCTCGAAATTAATTAAATCTGTTTTATCAGCTACATTTTACGGCCGAAAATGAAAAATTAAAAACTTCTCTGCGCGCGACACTGCTTAAAAAACCATAAAACTTCAACTTCGTCGCGCGTCAAACAACCGCGGAAATTGGATCAAAGTTGGCAGCCCGTCGTTTTAAAGATGCGGGTTGGCAGTAAACTTTCTGGTTCTAAACTCTTCGATTGCTCCGAAAGGAGCACTCCCCAGGATTGCGACTCGATTCGATTTATTTCGATATCGATATTATTACATAATTTTATTCAAATCTGTATATTTTCATGTTTTCGCATGAAAATGCGTAATTTTCTTTCCGCACTCCAAGGCGCCCCTTCAAAGTCAAGGATACGCAACTAAAAATAAAAAAATCCCCTTCGAAGTCTCGGACACGCAACCAGCACAACCGATTGATGTATCGATTTATTTGACGGCGCGTGCGAGCTATCGCGCGACGACAGATGCTTGATTAAGAGCCGTAAAACGGATCGGAGCCACTCTAACTAGCGCTAATTAAATACGGTTCGAGTAAACAGACTTTCGATAGTATGGGAATGTTTATTAGAGTCGCCGGGTGTTACAAACCCACCGGTTTGAAGTTTAAGCGCGCTAATTACCTTCATGAGCGGGCCAAGATACACGGTTAACAGATGATAGTGAAAAGCCGCCGCTTCCCTTAAATTAGTGTCTAATAGTCAGCGTTGGGCTCACGAGTTGGCTCATGTGCATAACTCGAATCGAACTTTTTTGATTCCTGTGTGTTTTGATCGAGTAAATCGACTCTTGTAGTTTCATCCAAACACTCAAGAGGAATTGGACCGCGTTATGCAGAAAGGAACGAAGTCACATCAACAATTGCCACATTTAATAGGGCAATTTGATTTTTTATATGAAAACGGTCGTGCCAATTTTTGTGCAAATTTCAGTGAATTTTTTGCATAGTACGAGGCAAATTCCTTACAATTTTCAAAAGAATTCGCATAAACGTTCCCTTGTAAAAATTGAATCTCCCAGTTTAATTCGATATAAGCCGATGTGGCTCGGTTCCTTTCTGCTAAACGCGGTCCAATAATGCACCATTGATCCATTGGTGAAGAAGTAGCACGTTAATTTTTTACTTACCAATGCGTCAATTTCAAGCAAAGTAAATTAATAGTGACTGTCGCCGTTGACGAAACGCCTTCAAATACGGCGGATACTACCTGGAGTTACCCGGGAGGTCGAATAGTTGGATCATGCGTTTGTAAAAAATTAAACTGCCCAGTTCAATGTGGTAACAGCTGATGTGGCTTGTGTCCATCATTTTCTCCTTCAGTCTATAGGAACCAACTATTTCAATCGATAGAATCCCTCCAATTTCCCTATGTCTTCTTTGTCTATCGCTTTGTCTAATTTCAACAATCAGCCCTCTGGACCGAGAACTTCAGCGTTCTAAACGATGAACCGAAGTTTTTTCTTTCTTCAGGCCGCGTCAATATTCTCCGTCAGATTCCAGGACGCGGTCGGGGGTTCTGTTCAGTAGTGAGGCGTGCTTTGCGATATATCGATCGATCTGCCATTTAAGCCAATGAAAAAGAATCGATAAACTATGTATCAGAATACTTATCTTCATACCTTATCTGGTGGTCTATTAAGGTTTCTCATTTACGATTGAACTCGAAATTAACGAGGCCCTTATCAACGAAGAAACTGGGGAAACGCGCAAGGTAGATTTACACAGGTATGGACAAGTTGAAAATTTCCCATGAGCCTCAGTACGTGTCACATGACTACGTGACGTAGGTTAAGGGGCCCGTTTATTAATTAAATTACAATCAAATTAACTTTCAAACGTTTGTGCGTTTAAACGTTAAAATTAATATCACATTATCAAAATTGTGCAAAAAATCCCACAAAATTTTGACAAACGATAAACCGAACATAATAAATCAAAATAATCAAAACATACAAAATGGCGGAAGTTAAGGGGCCTCTGGAGAGCCAATCAGAGGCCAGTTGTTTAGTTCTGTCCATACCTGTGTAAATCTACCTTGGGAAACGCGTGCAAGTCGCGGCCGATCACGGCGCTGGCATGCAACTATTCGCGTTCTGTGGATACCCGTGGTGCATATGCGAAAAATTGAAGGCGCTTCAGACGCGATGGTAATACTGCAGAGGTGCGTACAGTGACGTGGCGTGCTTTGCGATACATCGATCAATCTGCCATTAAAACCTATGGAGAAGGATCGATTATAACGGTGTTCGCAGCGAACGCCCTAATAATCGACTCTTTACCACAGCTTAAATGGGGGAAACATCGATAATCGATCATTCATTCACGCCTCGCCTCGGGTTTTGTTCGGATACAAAATTACTCGGTACATTTTTCACTCGCCTGGAGGAAAATTCCTCACGATAACGGCACGGCCGGAAGAGTTTAAAAAGACGGCGCGGAACGCTGTACCCGGAGCGTTTTCACAAGGCATCTTAATTCTACGTTCGCCGACCGGAAACGGAAGGGCCCAGCCTCGGCGTATCTTCCGGTGCCGGCGGCGCGGATTGATGAGCCTCGCGATCAGCGCGTGATTGATGTTGTTTTAAAGGGACAACAAAAGTTTTCGCTTTCATTAGCCGACGTCGAATTAATTGCGGCCCGCGGCGTGATTTGATTGGCCGTCAATACGCGGCGTCGCCGGGCATCCGGGAAAACCGCCCGTTTCCGCCGCCGGAGCAACAGGTCTGCCTCACGTCGGGTCATCATCGGAGGAATTTTTCGGGCTCAAATTCTGCCGGCCGATCCGCGAAGAGCACACCTGTTGCTACTGGGAATCGAATCTAAGGTTACGCCAGAGATGCTAGATTTCATGAAATTTTTTCAAATGAAATATTCACTTGGTTTTTCTTTAAATCTTGCACTGGGGGGGGGGGAAACACATTGGATCTAGATTCCAGATTCTTAAAAACAAAGACAAGAAAAAATACTCTTGATTCAATTGGATTTTTTGCTTAAATCAAGAAGAACCAAGCCTCTTAATTTGAGCGGATTTCCTTTTGATTTAAGCTTAAATCTGATTGAATCCATGTACATGAAACAGCACTTAAATATATTAAATCAATAGATGAAGAGAACATATTTAATAACTATTAGCAATAGAGAAGCAGAGGTAGAATCAAGAGTATTTTTTCTTGTCCATGTTTTCAAGAGTCTGGACTCTAGATCCAATGTGTTTTTTTTTCCAGTGTTACATTTTTCGAGATTTTCTATCGTAGACCAACGCCAATAAACATTTTTATATTCGCGTATTGATTTTAATTAATATAGGAAGTAAAACATAAATCAACTAACATTTGGACGACATTTTCAAAAAGGAACAACACTTTCTAGTTATTTTAGAAACAACATATATGCCAGTGGATTCCCTATGCAGAAAAGTGTTTTTTCGGAAGAGCTTGAGATAGTGGTTCCTTATTGCAAAATGTAATCCATTTGGTGTTAGTGTTGGTACAGTTTGTTTTGGTTGAGGCGCAGAAAACGATGGAAAAACAAAAAACCCTAAATAAACCGAAAGTTTAGGTTAATTTTCGTTATTTTTCTCGCACAGACCGTGCTTTTGTGTTATTTTTCCTCCCAGCACAGGAAGTCAAGAAACGCCTAGAAATGCAGGGTGACAATATTTTGATCAGGCACAAAAAAACCTGGAACATTAATTAAATTTCATTCAATCGTGAGAAGTCAGAAAATCTGTTAGCAAACCTTGAATTTTTCTTTCTTGTCAATATCGATCGGTAAATGGCTCCAATAGCTTCGGATTTTTGATTTCACTTTTTGTTCTAGGTATCGTCTAGGGGGAAAACAAATCATTCCGCAAAAAGTTACGGGAAAGTGTAGGAATCGTCAGCTCAAAAACTTTGAGAAGCAATCGGAAAGCAAAAAAATTAGCAATTCGATGAACCTGATCACCCTAAAATTGTAATTATTCAATTTTTCAAGGTTCATACCTTATGGAGGTGTCATCTTTAGTTGTATACTCCGTAGCGATGTAGTCCTTAAAAATACTCCGAAACCTTATGAGTTTCGCTGAGCAGAATGAAACATCAATCCGTGAGTCTCATTTCACATACCTGGAGTTTGGCCAGACAGAAAAAAAAGACGAAAATCCTCGAAATCCGGCACCTCTTGCATTTCCACCACCCGAAGCATAGTTGTCGCACCGAGCACGACCCCTCATACGATTTTATACGATACACAAGGGTATCCTACCCACCACTCGACAACTATGCAGAACATCGATGTCGAATTTCGTTCAAAACGTTTGCTCCGCCGTGGCAACATTCAGCGGAGGGCGCCATCATCGGCAACTGGGGGTAGAAGCTGACACGGCGAGCGAATTTATCATCTTCAAGATTTTCTCGAAAAATAATAAATTACTCGGACCTCCCCCCCCCCTTCTCACTGCTCCCCCGGTCGGCGCGGCGGGACATCAACACTTCATAAGTTTCGGTCTCAATTTGTGCCGCCATGTTATCAGTTCTCCTCGCCCATTATTCACGTGCTATTAGCTTCGTATTACCGCGGTCGCTTGGTTCCTGCGGTTTCGGTCGAGCCGCTGAAATTTCGGTCGTCGATACCGTTGCGTTGGCCGTTCCTGGCCCGTCGATCCTGCCCGCCGTTAGCGTCCAATTAAATTTCGAGCTTTGCTGACAGGCCCTTGTTACAGTGACGTCGTTAGCGACCAGAGACAATTTTAGAGGCCTCGCGCCGACAATAATCTGAATAGAGTGAGGCAAAAGGTAAATTCGGAGGTAAGCGCGGAGGTTTGCGCCAAATGATGGTTGATGAGCAACTTGTTGTGCAAAAAATTTAACAAAATCCGCCTATGTTGAATTGAGTACTTTACTAGGCGAATTTTTCCAAATTAGGTGAGGATTGCTGAATCAGTCGCTCGACTCATTGATTATCAGTCATCACTAAGCGAATCCGAGCTCTTACCTCCAGAATTAACTTACGTTTAAAAATTCTAAATTTTGTCCGACCTCTCCTATTGCCTCGATCCGCTGTGCGCCGATCGGAATCGTCATCCAGATGACCAGATATCGGTATTAAACGAACCTAATGATCGCCGTTTTAAGAATCAACATGAGAGCAGTCTCCCCTTACTAATCACCATGTCCCCGAACAAAAAAGCGGAAAACAGCGCCATCAACACGAGAAAATGACACATCCAGCTCGGAAGCAACATTTTTCCTGGGCGGTAATCCCGGGAGCCCCTCAGACTCTCATCCCCAGATCGGATCGTATTCCTCCGCTAACGAGTCCATCCAATTATGCTGAAAAATTTCGCAAATATTAAAACGATCCGAAGACTAAGCAGATAAAGGAGCGGGCGGCGGCGTTGCCGTAGCGTCGTTATATCCCTCGGGAAATCCCTACCCGCGCGCGGACTCGGCGCGGGACCAGGTAACACGGGCGAGGAGCAGATCCGATGACAATAGATTATTTAATCAGGGCGGGGGAGAATAAAATTAGATGTCGAAGGGATAAACGAACCGCGGCGGGGAACGGGACGAAAGGGGTGGGGGCGGAGGGAGTGAAGGGACGGAAGAAACAAAAGAAGCGAATTAGAGGAGTCTAAATTGAGAGGACCGCGGAGTTGACGGAAGGGGGGCGGCGAAGGAGAGAAGGAAGGTAACAATGAAAACACAATGGTTTTTCTTGGCCCTTGACAATAACGGATTAAATGAGCTCCCTTATTAATACAAGTTGTTGAAGTTGACCAGAGACGGAGTCCTCGAGTAAGGAAGGAAAAATTACGCGGTGGAGGTAAGGAAACGCGGGCTTGCGTGCGCGGTTGCCGTCCGCCCCGGCGCAGTAGGAGAATTCTTAACGCAACACACTGGACCGAGACAGTAGGAGAAGTCGGCGGACGAAATCTGGAAGCTTTGGAAGCTTATATTTTCGAAAATATGAAACAGTAAAGTTTAAGAGTGGTTTCGTTGGGTTTTTCTTGAAATTCACTTTTAGAGACGCCCCTAAAATTGAATTTGTGACGATATAGTAATCAAAATTTGAAAATTTAGCCAAAATTTTCATGTCCGACCTCTTCTATCCTGCCGTGCTTAGGAAAAACGCCGCATGAACATTCGAGAGTTGTCAAATCTCTCCAAATAAAGCATGTATCTTTGAAGAAAGTCGTGCATATTTTTCATTGAAATTTTCATATATTTTAGATTGGATTGCGAACTAGACTGTCTGAAAAATTGGAAGGAAAATATTCACCAGTTTACCAGGAAATTCGTGTTTTATCAAAGGAAATTTGTGTTTTATCAAAGGAAATTTGGCACCGTCTGAAGGCTCGTGCGTTCTTTCTTAGCACGGTAGTATTAGCTAGTTCCACTGTGCGCAATGAGAAAAATAATTAGAAGAAATGAAAACTACCCAAACCCTATCAGGAGTGGCTAATATAGTGCATGTTGTCCACTGCTGTAGGAGTAAGTAAATATCTTTGACATATCAATGAACTTTTTTTCCAGTAGTTTGATCTAGTTTCGAGTTTTAATTTTCAAACAAGACTTATCAATCTAAGGGCCCCAAAATGTCATGAAATGAGAGAAACGGTCGCGCAATCCATTACTCTCGGCCTTCGAATGTTGAATATTTGTCGAATCATCTTGATCGGTAAATAGCATCAATGAAATAGGGCTTTGTCGATCATGGTAATTTGATAAATATTCAATAATTGACCCGCTGATTTCGCTTGGAATATTTTGCATTTCTTGCTGTAGGTCTTTCGTCAAGAACTGACAAAACAAAGCAACTTAAAGCCTATTTCCAAGTCACCGTCATTGTTTTAACGGTGTGAAAGTTTGGGCTTCAAAATTATCTGTTTTAAGATAAAAAGTTCGTTAAAAACGCCCTCAAGACTTCCAAGGGCATCGTTAGAGACTCAAAAATGCTTGAACTGCTGCTACGCAAGTGTCTTATTCCACAAAATTGCCCGTAATTTAACGGGCCATTTTAATTTGGTTTCAATGACCTTTATACGCCTTTCCCCAGCTATTTTGAAGATTTTTCTTTAATCACCTCAGTTTTTACTGGAATAATTTGACTTCATAATTATATTTGGCCCATCAGACCTAACCACATAGAGTAATGAGTGGCCTACATGACGTTTCAACAATGAGTCATATATATATATGGTTCCTTAATATACGAATAATAGTCCAGTTTGGAATACATCAAACATTTACGAGATAAAATATTTTTGGTAAAAGAGGGAATCAGCTAATATTCCCGACTCAAACGTCGGATGTGTGCTCGTGATACTTCTCAAAATAATACATTTTTCAAATTAAGTACGGTTTATTGCATCTCATTTTGACGCTTTACTTTGACTCTTTTTAAAAGAATGCCCATTTGAATCGTCGTGAAAGGACAATAGAGGAGTGAATATTACTATTCTAAAAATTATTTATGACTACTGCGCGCTGCGTCGCGCAGTTTTATATCAGAACATGACATCCATTTTTGATAGGGTCATTTTGAAGTCTATTTATCACGTGTTACCCTTAATTTATTTTTCTAAAGCTTTTATTTTTTAGTGCTTTTGCTTGGAGAAGGCGTAAAGCGCCACACACAAGTTTGACCATAATGGCTGGGGGGTAGGCCCCCGTAGAAATACGTTTACTTCATGCGTTGATAGCTCCTGATATACTCATGATGGTGAGTGAGCGAGTAACCGAGCAAGAAACTCCTTCATATTTCCGGTTATGCAATTTGAGCGACTCGGACGTTGATATAGTTGTATTTCGCATTATGCTCATAATGCGACGTCTCATGTACCTAGATCCCTTGTAGTTAGTCCGTCATTTACAAGAAAAGTAGATGCTTACTTTTTTTTCTGTGCATATGTGTGCCGCTGCTTTAACCGGTGTTCTCATTTTCGTGAATTTTAATTACTAACTGCCCGACATCCATTTTTGATAGGGTCATATTGAAGTCTACGAGGGCTGTCCCAAAAGAAACCGGACTTTCGTCATAGAGGGCGAACCGAGCGTCGTAATGAAGTTTTCTTGGGCTTGTTTGAAAGCTGATAAGCTACTGAAGATGCTGGTTTTTACAGAATGCAAAAATTCGTCTTGGTAAGGAAACTGCACGCTTTGGAATAAAGGAAAGTCAAACTCGAGTTGCGATTTTTATCTTTATTTCAAGAAAATTTTAGGTACAACTTTAAAAAACCCAGGTTTTAAGTTAATAACTTCGTTGCTCTTATTAAAATGCTTAAAAATAAGGAAATTAACATTTTAAGCAGCTTACCAAGTCATCACCTATCCCCTTCAAAATACTAGCCAGCTTTGTCGATACATTTTTGCCACCGTTTCTTCAATTGGGAGAAACACTGTTGGAAATCCTCAGGTTTGAATGATCGGAATTCCTTCAAGGTGAAACTGTCAATCGCGAATATTACAATGGTGTTCTAAGACGATTACGCGAAAATATCCGCAGATAAAGGCCTGGAGAGAGAATTCCTGGTTTCTGCATCACGATAATGCACCTGCCCATGCATCCCTCCAAATTGATGAATTTTGTGCAAAGAATGCCATGAGTGTCCTCCCTCATCCCCCTTATTCACCTAACCTGGCTCCGTGTGATTTTTTCTTATTTTCACGACTTAAATCTACCTTGAAAGGGACGTTTTCAAACCATTCCGGAAATTCAAGAGAACACCTTGAAGGAATTGTGATCATTCAAACCTGAGGATTTCCAACAGTGTTTCTCCCAATTGAAGAAACGGTGGCAAAAATGCATCGACAAAGCTGGCGAGTATTTTGAATGGGATAGGTGATGACTTGGTAAGCTGCTTAAAATGTTAATTTCCTTATTTTTAAGCATTTTAATAAGAGCAACGAAGTTATTAACTTAAAACCTGGGTTTTTTAAAGTTGTACCTAAAATTTTCTTGAAATAAAGATAAAAATCGCAACTCGAGTTTGACTTTCCTTTATTCCAAAGCGTGCAGTTTCCTTACCAAGACGAATTTTTGCATACTGTAAAAACCAGCATCTTCAATAGCTTATCAGCTTTCAAACAAGCCCAAGAAAACTTCATTACGACGCTCGGTTCGCCCTCTATGACGAAAGTCCGGTTTCTTTTGGGACAGCCCTCGTACTTATCACGTGTTTCCCTTAATTTATGTTTCTGAAGCTTTTTTTTTTAGTGCTTTTGCTTGGAGAAGGCGTAAAGTGCCACACACAAGTTAGACCATAATGGCTGGGGGGTAGGCCCCCGCACAAATACGTTTACTTCATGCGTTGACAGAAATACTCATGACGGTGAGTGAGCGCGTAACCGAGCAAGAATTTCCTTCATTTTTCCGGTTATACAATTTGAGCGACTTGGACGTTGAAATAGTTGTATCTCGCATTATGCTCATAGTGCGACGTCTCGTGAGATCCCTTGTAATTACACTGGAAAAAAATTCACATTGGATCTAGAGTCCAGACTCTTGAAAACATTGACAAGAAAAAATACTCTTGATTCAATCGGATTTTTGCTTGAATCAAAACGAAATCCGCTTGAATTAATAGGCTTGGCTCTTGATTTAAGCTAGATTCTGATTGAATCAAAAGTACTTTTTCTTGTCGATGTTTTTAAGAGTCTGGACTCTAGATCCGAGGTGATTTTTTTCCAGTGTAGTCTATCATTTACAAGAAGAGTAGATGCTTCCTATTTTTTTCTGCGCATATGTGTGCCGCTGCTTTAACCGGTGTTCTCATTTTCGTGAATTTTAATTACTTACCGCCCGCGACAAGCAGCAACTTTCAGCGGATTCGCGTCGCGGGAATAATCCCATTCTGACAATTAGGGCGGATGCACTCAAAACGTGTAAAATATGCAAACCAGTAAGTCAAGACTCGCGGTTGTTGAGTCAGGGGACGTTGCCTCCCTCGCATCCAAGCGTGTAGAATAAATTACAGAAAGTTCTATGCATTATGACGTGGAAAGTTCCATAATATCAAGAGCTGTCTTCAAATCTAATGAGCACCTGAAGTCGAGAGCTCCGCGGTGCGTTTCTCATTTTTTAAAAAGAAATATCTGCGTACCTTTTTTACGACTTTTTAAAATTTTCCCACAAGATGGTATCCGACAATTTGGCCTTTAAGGTTATTTTGATGAAAAAAGGGGTCGCGACTGAAAAAATCTCGTCTTGGAAAAGCTACAGTTTCCTTCTTCCTTTCCGTTTCCTCCTTCCGGATCTCTCCACTACTTAACTAAAGTCTTCTCTAAAAGAAAAATGTCGTTGGAGAGTCTCAATTTTACCGATTGAAACTCTTGGCTACATTACCCAAAGCTCGTCTTCTATGACTGGGAAGCTTAGTCGTCTGAACCCAAAAATTTATCGGGCCGTCACAAAAAAAAGTAGGGTAATCCCTTAAAATTGTGGCACTACCCCATTTCGTTGACAGTAAGAATATTTACAATAAATTATGGTAGTATTTTAGCTCAAGTTGGGCATGTGGCACCGGAATATTTGGGCTACTACCTCAATTAATTAGGAATGTTCAAGTTTGGACTTAACTTCTACCTCTTTTTTCCGTGATTTATCGAAGCTCGACCGTTTTAAAGAACCTTTTTTCTTTGCGCGCGTTGAATTATTCCAACAAGTTGGCAAGTGCTCTTTGTAAACGGAAAGGAAAAATGCCCATGCATTCCAATTGTGTTATTAACTTGGTGTTCAATAACCGACTTGGTTTGCGTTGATTTAAAATTTTTTTTTTTCCACCAGCTGGACGTTCGCATTAACTCCTTTTACCAGTAAACGCTAAGCTCTTACCCGCGAGTTGATTTTGGAAATTTTCAATGCGTCCACCGTATTCTGCATGAAATTTCAATGAGGAAGCTTATGTCGCGATGCTTAATTGGCTCGCCTGTCTAGTGGTCCATTTCAAAGCCGGTATCCCATTAGAGAAAAATAATAGGTTTTAAAAGTCCGGTTTGGCAAGGAAGCGGCGGCTCTTTGCGAGGATCAGTGGAGAGACTGCGAGAGGTGTGAACCGATCGATTTGTGCATGTGATTAATTAGTTTTCTGGCGACGACGCCAAGTCGCTAAAAATCCGCCGAATTTAAAACCGCCCCGGATTGTTTTCCCATCACCTCCGACAACACCCCCGCTCGTGGTGAGACCGGGGTAGGAGAGTCCGAGTTTTTTAAGCGCTATCGCTAGAAAAGTAGTTCATTCTTCTTCGTAATTTTCCCCCTTTTCCCGTCATTTCTCATTTTTTGCTCGACTCTCGTTCCGTCCGCCGGGTTATTAGGGAGTTCGGAACCCTGGTCTATTACTCGGAGCCCGATTTTTTCTTTTTTTCCTCCCGGAGATGGAAGTGAGGCTGTCACGGCGAGCCTCGCTTCTTAGTCCGATCCTCATTGTCTCGGGCCGTCTCGTTTCCTTGAGATGTTTTCGAATCTTGTCGCGCGATCGCGATACGAAGAAATTTCCTCCGGGATGAATGACAGTTCAACGAACATCCAACTGACAGTCATCGATATCTTCCAAGTTTTTAAGATCAACTTTTTCAGAAATGGACCGCCTTTAACGGTAGCGCACAAAGTCGCATTTTTTCTTTTTTTAAAAAACAGAGAACACTGGGGAAAAAACATATTGGATCTAGAGTCCAGACTCTTGAAAACATTGACAAGAAAAAACACTCTTGATTCAATCAGATTTAAGCTTAAATCAAAAGGAAATCCGCTCGAATTAAGAGGGCTTGGTTCTTGATTTAACCAAAAATCCGATTGAATCAAGAATATTTTTTCTTGTCGATGTTTTCAAGAGTCTGGACTCAAGATGCAATGTGTTTTTTTCCAGTGAAGTTTAGTTTAGTTGAAGTTAAGTGAAAGCAAATAGTTTTGTATTCAACTAGTCGCAAAGTTTCCCCAGCTAACATGCCAAAGTTAAGCAATAATACTTTGAGCGCGGCATTAAATGTTAAAAATTAAGTCTTATGGAATATTGAAATTTCAAACCTCTTCAACTCGATTTGATCTTGACGTGACTTTGTTCCTTTTGGCAGTAGGTACTCAGTCCAGTGTTGCCTCGTAGAAATTTAAAACGCCTTCAGTTTCGCTGGATAGGCGACACGGCTGTCCGTCAAGCTCGAATCGTCGCATCCAGATTGTGTCCTGAATTTGCACTGCACGTCACGGTGACCTCTGTTGAAATCGATCTAGTTTTACTCGGCAGAAATTCAAAACGCCTTCAATTTCGTAAAATAGGCCACATGGACATCCGTAGAGCACGAACAGTCGCATCCAAACTTTGGCCCGATTGAACACAACTAACCACCATGCGGTGCCTTCTGTTAAACTCAGTCCGAGTGTGTTCAGCAGAAATTCAAAACGCCTTCAATTTTGCTGGATAGGCAACATGGACATTCGAAGAGTACACATTGTCGCATCCAGACGCCTGAACCAATTTTACAAAGCTCTCTGCCCTTAGCAGGGCAGAAAAAGTAAACACGCAGGCATTCAGTATAGGTAGCACGCACTGCTAAATTGTATAACATGAGATAAGCAAGGCCTTTTCTGCGGATTTGGAGATAAAATTCGTCGATGGTGAATCATTTGAGCAATTTCTTGGAGTTTTTTGAACGGTTACAGACACGTTCACGCAGAAAGGAAGATTCGTTCGATAAAATTTCCCGCGCGGACGCCTCCGGCCCGTTTTCTCAGAACTTTACCCCCTGAGTTACTGCTCTACCGGGCTACGCCGGGAAAAACGCCGTATGAACATTCGAGAGTTGCCAAATTTCCCCGAATAAAACACGTCTTTTTGAGACAAGTTATGCATATTTCTCCTTGAAATTTCCAGATATTTTGGATTAAGTCGTGAACAAAATTGACTGCAAAATTTAAATTTAAAAAACATTCACAATTTTCTCAGTAAATGAGGTTTTTCTCGAGGGAAATATGGCAACGTCCGAAGGCTCATACGGCGTTCTTCCTTAACACGGCGAGGAGAGCCTCGGCTACACGGCGGACCACATCATCCTCCTAGTTATTGCGATCTCAAAATCATCCTCGAGGAGCCGTCATTTATTATTCCTCCCCGCGCATTATCCGCCGGCAGCGCCCTCTGGCGGAGAGCGGAGGCAATATCGGCCGGAGGAAAGTGACGTTGGCCTCGCCGAGGTGTCAATATCGGAGCACTTGACATTGCTATTATCGGATGGAAGTTCCCCGTCTTTCGGTCGGAGCGCCCCCGTGAATAGCTACACAAATTCAGCCCCCCGCCCCCACCCCCTCCACCTCCCCCTCGGCTTGCCGCGGGCTTAAAAAAGGGCGAGGAGGTGTAACAGGGAGCGGCGAAATGAAACTTTGAGGATCGATCATGCGATCTCCAATCCCGAGGGAGCCCCAATTGCCCCGGGTTGAGTTTCAGGCCCGCTGGGCGAGGGAAATATGTGCCCCGAACAGGGTTGCGTAATGTCGTCCTCGGTTTTCTTTTCTTTTCTTCGAGAGCAGACGAAGGAAGGCCGAAATTCCAAGACGCCCTTTGAAACTTCCCCGAGAAAAAAATAATTTTAATTCTCCTGTATTTGCTGGCAAGAAGATTCCCTCTTGCATCAAGAAGAAAATGTTTTTACCAAGGAGAATGAGTGCGTTCATCAAGAAGAAAGTAGCTTATATCAAACAGAGACTCGTTTGATTCAGCAATTTTTTCCTTGATCCGAGGGAAAATGTTCCATGACGGTAGAATCAAGAATTTTTCTGCTGAAATTAAGACATTTTTCAGGCGAATTTTCCCATTCTTGAAATTGATGATCCAATCAGAATCGGTCTGAAGCTGCTCAGGTTCAATTTCTCTTCAACAGAGAACAAAGCAACGTTGTGTGTAGACATTGTGTACGTATATTTTTCGTGAATGTGGAAATCTCAGAAAGTTTCAATGCGGCACATTGTTTAGTATTTGGCCAAGAAATAAAACATAAGAAAGAATTTTACACAGCGTGAAACTCAGGTAGGCTGATTCTGGTCGACTTTGCGCAAATATTTCTAAAATTCTCTTAAACGAGGGGATCGAAATTTCAGTAAGGGAGAAGGATTTTGGGGATTTTTTGAGGCGTGATTTTAAATTCTGGCCGTTGGAGCAAATGCGAAGAAACTCGATTGATATTTTAGTTAGGACCGGATTTAGGATTTTTGGAACCATAGATGCAGACGATGGTGAATAAAGGTGAATCTTCCCGGAGAATGGGTTTCAGGGAGGAATTTATCTAGCAAAGAAGGAGTTTGGGTCCCAGCAGTCCGATTATTGAAACACGGAAACCGACACGACAAGACATGGCCTTATCTTAATCATGCACTACATCGCAATTCGATGTCTATTCAGGCTGCTTTAAACTTTGAGTATTCGGCTCATAGGAGGCCTCTATAAAATTTGAATTTTTACCCTCTCT
Organism: Bemisia tabaci; assembly: GCF_001854935.1. Classification (NCBI taxonomy): domain Eukaryota; kingdom Metazoa; phylum Arthropoda; class Insecta; order Hemiptera; family Aleyrodidae; genus Bemisia; species Bemisia tabaci. The sequence goes on along the minus strand of NW_017548293.1, from coordinate 1,013,503 downwards.
GAAACGGGGTTTTCGGCATTTTTTAGCACACGTTGTGAGGGAAACGAAAGGAAGAGGGACCTGAATAGATTTAACTGTAAGTAACAAGGTGGAGAAATGGTGCTGGGTCCACTCATTTCGCGGGGTAAAAAAGCCAAGAAATGCCAAAAATCATCAATCAGAGTCAAAAATTGTTTTCCTCTAATGAGCACTAATGCGAGACTGAAGAGACTCATTAGAACAAAAAAAATGTTTGAATGTAATTGACATTTTTTTGGAATTTCTTGGCTTTGTTTTCCTTACGGGTCCCAGCACCATTTCTCTACCTCGTTACATACAGTTCAGGCCATTTTTTAGCGTTTTTATTTCTCGTTTAACTTTAAGCCAACATGAGACAAGCGAAAATACCACGGTCGAAAAAAATTTAAAAAGTTTACGTTGAAGGGAAAAGGGAGAAAACTCAGCGGTGCGGGCCCCTAGGCACGCGTTCAATACGCCCGTATGGTAAACCCGCCTCCGATCTGAGTCACTGGAAATTAAGAAGGTTGGCCAATCATCGTCGATGAAACCAAAATTTCACGACATTTCCCGAAGGTCTGACATTTTTAGAAGATTCCGTATTCGAGAACGTTCATGGAACACTTTCCTCTGCTCCGGTATCAATAACTCAATTTTGAGTTTTTGTGGACGGCGGTCCCTCCTCGCGGACGGTCGCATATGTACTCTGTCAGGATCGTGTTTTACTTCTCTAAGCTACATGCTCTGTTGCCACTTTTATCATATTTCAGGGGTTCCCGCTATCTTTGCGGATACATCCCCTTCGTCAACAATACGTCGCACAATGGATCGAGTCCATGAGACAGGTCGGACATGGAATTTTTGACTAAAACTACAAATTTTAATGTTTATTTCGTCGCATTTTAAAGTTCAAGGGGTGCTTTTAAAAGAAAATTATGCGAGAAAACCAATGGAACCACTTTTAGAACCTCAAATTTTTGTATAAACGGGGTTATAAGCGTTTAAAGTTTCCAAATTTTGTCCGACCTTCCCTACTGCTTCGACCCACTGTGCGTCGGCGGAGGATGCGTGCGGGAAAATCGAATTTCCCCGCGATCTGACGTCGCGGGCCGAGCCATTTACAGCAGCTCAGCTATTTTTTGTATAAAATATTCAATTGAATCCTCTCTTTGACAGTTACACCCTCTCCCGCCCCAGTTGTGTCTCGAGTCGAGCTTCGAGCCCCGCGCCCCCTCCCCCCTCCCCCGCCCNGACCCGCCCCGAAAGTTTACCGCACGAAACTCGGGGGTGTTTTTTGCGCCTCATCTAATCCTCCTTGCTCCTGTCAATCTTGAAGGCATCTTACCAGGGCGCGCCTTGTATCGGTGGATATTACTCCCTCATTAGGTGTGGGGTCTCGAGAATTTTCCTTTTGAGTTTTCTTGACGCGGTGACGTCATCCCCGAGGAACGTTTATCCTAGATGTTCTTCAACCATGACCTAGTATTAATTAGGGTCTCCTTTGACGGAGGGATAGAACAGTTTGAGGAATGGAGACGCAAACCATCAGAGAGATGTCTTAGTTCGCACGGTTTTCAGTTATTTTTGATCAGCCGTCTTTTTCCGGTATCATTTTCTCCAATTCCTTTTTCCTTTTTGGCTATTTCCTGTCGAATTTTGTTCACTGGAAAAAAACACATTGGATCTAGAGTCTAGACTCTTAAAAACATCGACGAGAAAAAATACCCTTGATTCAATCAGATTTAAGCTTAAGTCAAGAACCATGCCTCTTAATTTGAGCGGATTTCCTTTTGATTTAAGCTTAAATCTGATCGAATCAAGAGTCCTTTTTCTTGTCAGTATTTTCAAGAGTCTGGACTCTAGATCCAATGTGTTTTTTTTTCCAGTGTTTGTGCTTATTTGCCTTACATTCTCATTGGAACTCACAGTCATAGAAGATATACCGTTGAATTTTCTTCCCGCTTAAATTCCAAGTATGGAGGAAAAAAGCAAGAAAGCCAATCGGAAGCTAGCCCGCGGACTAGCTTGGAGATAGGGACGTCCATTCATTGACTTTTTGCCAACTTAGATATGGGTGCACGTGGAGCAAAAGGACTCCATTTATTTTGAGAAGTAGGGCATCGAAAATCCATTTCTGATTGTGTCTCGTGTAGCCGGCTCTGAAAACGTCACAAACCTCCGAAGAGATTGTAATTTCCAGGGTTGAAAAACTAAACAGAAAAACGGGCATACAGCTTGCGGGAACGACAAGAAACAAACAAAACGAGAGTGAGGGACCTCGTGAGTATAAGAAAATGAGCCAAACTAAGGTTACTTACAATTGTGCTTACTGTGTCATCTACACAACGGTTTGTGACATCAGATTCTTGAACATAGTCTCCGTTAACGCTCCGGTAACGCAAACTACGGACCCGTGGCAATCAATTCTATAACTCTGGAAATAAACTTTACCGAAATGTCATCGGTATAAATTGGAATATCCAGTAACATAACACTTGAGCCATCTTTCCCTTTAAATTTGTCACGTGACATTTTTACTACATTTTGTATTTTTAGGAACTACAATTTCTGGCTCAGTTTAGGAACAGCGTATGTACCATTGGTTTCCGTATTCGATGAACCGGAAATTGCAGTTCCGAATTGCAAGATGTAGACAGTTTTAGCGATTCCCAAGACTCAACCATTAAAACACGAATTTGTTACACGCAGAACCACCAGGGTGAGTGAAAGAAACTTGGCTACAGAATCATTTCACAAGTCGAAGAGTAATAGTTTCCCCCGCAGCTGAGTAAATTTTCAGGTTCGAGAGTCATCGCTGCCAACTCTCCCAAAAATTACCACCAAAATAAGTCCTCCAAGAATATGAAAATGATTCAGTAGGGTCAGTCGTGGAATCGTGTATTCCTCAGACATTTTTTGTACTTGTTCATACCGCATATATTTCATGTGAAATTTCAAGATTTTATTTTTCATGGAATTTTGCCACCTTGGTCAGAACCTCTAGTTCCAAACGAAGACGGGGATTGAAGTATGCTCGCGGTGTTCAGCAGTTGAGTGGGCCCGGGACCCTGGCTCCTACATCCGGCACCCTTAACGCCACCCCCCCCCTCACACACACACACCTTGAAAGTCGGTAGACCTTCCAGCGAGAGGATATTCTATATTTGTTGAGGTCGCCTCATCAAAAGTTAGCATGGAGCACGATACTTTTCACCATGGAATCATCCATTTTCGCTTATTCTTCGTTGAGCTCTGGATAGACGATCAAATTCGCTAACCAATTCCGATCAAAGTATCCATAAAAGTTCCGGGAGTCATCAGTCTTAAACTCATTAAATTGCTTCATTTTAAAATGAAAACTTGGCAGCAATGCTTCCTGAGGCAGGAAATGATGCATGGTGGCACTCCATTCTGATCTTACTTTGGACAAATAAGTGTAGCCCGTCAAAATTTGATGGTAGATGGTGACCACCAGTCATCAGCATGTCTTCTTTGATCGGAATTGGTTCGGAATTTGATCGTCTATTCAGGGCTTTTACCTCCAAGTTTGAAGGATGGAAGGACGGTGTCATGACCCGCGCAACGGCGATCCCTTCCCCGACAACGCGGCACCCCTGCAGGGAGGTTCATCTCGGCCCGATCACGCGCTCGGGGAAGCCTCTAACGAGCGGGGCTGACAGATGGACTAATTTCCGGCGGGCCCGATTAGCGAGCGGTCATCGATGAGCGGTGCCCGGTGCGGTCCGCGGTCGCCGCATCGATCCGCTCACCGTTCACCGTTCGCCGTTCACCGTTCACCGCTCCGGCTCTGTCGCGGGGCGAATCTTGAAATGCTCGCCAGCTGTTGGTGTATATGCTTAAGTTTGTCACTGCTCGTGAATTGATTGCCGGGATCCGAGCTCCCACCTAGGCCGGCTATTGACAGTTATTAATGACGCCACCCCTTCCCCCTCCCACTCTCCCCCCGGTGCCTCTTCCGACCGCCCCCCGAGGGTTCCTTGTCGTCTCGTGGTCGGTAGCATCCGCTCTGCCGTGATAGTGAAGAGAGCAGTAAGTGCATTTCTTTATGAGCCATGATTAGCCTTGCTTTTATGCGTCTCGAGGTTCATTCCAGCATGCACTTACTGCTCGCTCCGCTATCACAGCAGCGATGCGAACTTACCTGGGAAATTCGCGATCGAGTCGGGAAGTCTATGGTTAGGTGACAAGTTCGTGGGGAGTCATCGAAAATGTGAAAAAGTCAGGAAATTTTCTTAAACTCTGCACTGAAAAAATGATATGCTGTTTTAGCACCTAGGATGTCAAAAATGTGTCTGGTGATCCTAAGATGCTGCCTTGATTGCCCACGCAATTGAATTTGCATTCATAGGATGTAAAGGTAACTGCATGGGCAGTAAATGCAGCATCTAGGGATCACCAGACACTTTTTTGACATCCTAGATGCTAAAACAGCATAACATTTTTTCAGTGTGAAAATTGAGGGAGAATTAAAGCGATTTTACCGGAATTAGCCTGACTATGTCGAGCGATGCTTAATTTTCTCGGTTGTTTCATCAAAGCGGTAGAATTTCCATTGAAATAAGGATTTGTTGGATGTAAAAGAATGATGTCAAAGAAAACAGAATAAATGTCTAAAGAAAACAGCAAAATCTCTGGAAGGGGAGTACACGATGCTACTGGATTACGCCAGGAAAAATAGGAAAATACCAAGAATCTATCAGGTAAATCAGAGAATGTCAGGGAAAACCAGGATATGTCAGTAGACCCTCTCCTTACCAGAAGCGGATCCAGCAATTTGGCAAAATCGAATTTCCTCTATTTAAACCTATGTATTAAATAATCGATTCCGGTCGGATCCCCAGGCCCCTCCAAAAATCAACGCATTCCCATGGATTTAAATGGAGAGAAACCGATGTTGCCAATTTGCAGGATCCACACTGAAAAAAATTAAACGCTGAGTTACCTTTTAAATTGTTAAAAAAAAAGTCCGTCAATTTTCAAATGCTGACTTTACAATACAAAAATGCTAACACAACATTTGAATTTGTTCGTTCTACAGTGGGCGTAGTTAAGTTAGCATTTCGCCAATGTAAAATCAGCATTTGAAACTTGTCGGACATGTTTTTAAAAATGTAAATGCCAAATCAACATTTATTTATTTTTCCGTGCACCAATACTCCTTACGCAACCACTAATCCGGAACCACTTTTACAGTGGACGATGTCACCAACTCGTTTCTGAGAGGAGGCTCCGGTTCATCTGAATCGGCGCCACCGAAAGTCGGCTCAGCGTTATTATCTTCTTAAGGAAAATTCAGCCTCGGAACGATTATTTCCCGCGGTCGCGAGAATGGCCTGTTTTTATAGAACACAACGCATCATGCTCTGCGTCTAAACGACATCCAGTCCGCGTCTGAGAATAAATACGCTCAGCGACTCCGGGACAAAGCGCCCAGTGTCTTACATCATGCTCCGCTCCGCTCGCCCGCTAATCAATAACCACTCAACAGCACGCGGGATTCCTGCGGGAGATGCGCGGTTCTTACTCACTCGCACTCGAGTCGTCTCCGAGACGCTAGCCCATGATTCGGAGTCTCCAATAGAGTAAATAAGTTGGAAACGTTCCAATACGACTTCGACTTCCTATGGAAAATTGAGGAAAATAAGGAGAACAAGGGAGCTAGGAGAGACGCGGCGGAGGATTACTGCCGTGCTAAGTAAGAACGCCGTATAAACCACCAGGTGTTGCCAAATTTCCTCTCGAAAAATTGCAAATGGTCAAGAAAATTTGCGAATATTTCCCCTCCGAATATGAGGAGGATTTCGTTCGTAATTTGATCTGAAAAGTCTGAACATTTCAAGGACAAATGTTCATATTTTTGTCCAGCAATAATCTTTTTCTGGGAGGAAATTTGGCAGCATTTGAATGCGCATAAGACGTTTTTACTCAGCACATCGGATTATCTTACCGACGGAGGCGGAGATAAAATTTAACAGAGTGAAGCATTTGAAAGCGGGCGGACTGTTTTATTATTTTTCATTAAATTTAGTCAAGAAGTAAATCGGAACCCCCCGCGGAGAACGGTAATCCGAAACAACCTGAAAAAAAGGAAGATAAAAAAATGAAAAATCGTGGAGCGTGCGAAAGTTTAGTTTTCTCAACTCGCGCCGCGTTTACAGAAGCTATCCCACTCGCAGAAAACTTCGAAATGAGCTGTGCGATGGTTCTTGGGAAGAAACGGCGTATGGACACGTAGGAATTGCCATATTTTCTATTAGTAAGTGCGAATTTCCCCGGGAAACTTGCGAATATTTTTTTGAAGCTTTTCAGAAAAGTCTATTTGCAACTGGACCGCGAAAAGAATCAAGCCACATCATCTATAACTCAATTAAATTAGGCAATTTTATTTTTTAACAAGAGGACGTTTGTGCCGATTACTTTGAAAATGTTGAGGAATTTGCTTAGAACTCTGTATGAAATTCACTGAAATTTCCACTTCAAAATGACGAAATGGTTATTTAGCCCGCGGGACATATGCGGCAGAGTAAGTTCCAAGCGGAATCGTATGATGCAACTATTCGACCTCTTAGGTAACGCCAGGTGGTATCCGCCGTGTTTGAAGGCGTTTTATTGACCGCGGTCGCTATGAGTCTACTCCGATTGAAGTGACGCATCAGTAACTAAAAAATTAACGTGATTCTTGTTCACTAATAGATCAATGGCGCATAATTGGACCGCGTTCAGCAGAAAGGAACCAAGTCACATCAGCTATACTGCCAAAATTAACTGGGGAAATTTAATTTTTTAGAGGAGAACGTTCAGGCGGAAACCTTTGACAATTTTGAAGAATTTTCTTTGTACTATGTATAGAAAATTTACTGACATTTGCACAAACATTTGCATACAAGTTTCTATGAAAAAAATTAAATTTAGCAATAGTTGATGTGGCTTGGTTCCTTTTTGCTTTACGCCGTCCAATAGATTGTATTCGATATATCAAACGGGTGAGATTGTATCGATATCGATTGGTTCAAAACATAAACATAGCCTTAAAAGTAATTTCAGAAATCTGAAAGAACGGGTCTTTTGTAACAGATTTTTTATTCTTTTGGGTACCAAATGCCAATGCAAAGTGAAATTGTCAGGAAATTTCTCATTTTCAGCTTTTCCAACTTAAATCCCTACAGTTTGGTTTGAGGTTATGTTCTATTGTTTTGAACCAAACGACACATCGAACCCGTATCGAATACGGTCTATTTAATCTCCTGGATCTGAAAATTTGAAAAAAAATGTTTGAAACTTTTCTGAGTATGGAATGCTTTATTGAAGGAAGATTTGACAACGTCCGCATGTTCTTAAAAAGGTTTTCCTTAAGGCTGCAGGGTCGGCCCAACGCTGCAGATTGCGTCCCATTAAAATCGCCTTCATTTTTTAGAAGGTGCCAGGACTGCCGCGCCTCCGCCAACGGATCCAGACCGTCCTCGGAATAACGAAGATACTACATTAAAGGACGGAGAAGTACTAATCCGCCGGCAGATAAAAATCGGTGCGTGGAAAAATAATGACGCGGAGTCCGTGTTGTCAGATTTGGAGATCATTTGGACCGCATTTTGCAATGAGGAGCCCCTATTTCTCGCTCATTTTAGAAACAACATATCGACGGTGTAAGTCGGCAATCAAATACTCGTTTGCGGTATCTGAAAATCTCCGCATCTATGTTATTTTTTTAAAGAAGAACAAATTTACATCATTCCTTGAAGTTTTTGCAGAATTTTCTTCGCATAGAGAAGAAAAATCACTGGAGTTTTAAAGAAAATCCGTTGAGTAGTTTTCCGTTTAAAAAATAAAGTAAGATAGGACGTCCGTGCTGTTGCAAATCGAGTTATGCATGTGACTGGCGACTTATACCGTCGATATATGCTATTGGTTTCCCTACGCAGAAAGGTACTTTTACAGAAGAGGTTAAGATAGTGATTCCTTATTGAGAATTGTAATCCATTCAATAGTCCGGTTTTACGGTCTTTCCTCCTCGTTTGGGTGATACTTGGAGACGTTTAAATTGTTATTCAATATTATTAACCCCTATGTTGCTTAAATTGCATATCCGACGGAAATTTTTACAATTGTAAAAATTATGCATCTTTGGCACGGTATTGTTCGAATTAAAGGCAACACAGTCAATGCCTGTATTAATAGACAGGGTGTCTAGCAACCCATAAAACCGGGAATTACCGAGAAATATTTTGGAATCAAAGAAACCCTAGAAAAACACCATGAATGTACGAAAAATTTGTTGGTCTTAGAATTTTTTTGTAGAATCATCAAGTTATTTCACGTTTGTATATTTGGAATTGTTTACTTTTGATTCTAGAGCTCATGGAAATATCAAACATGTCCCCTCCCCCCGAAAATTACCATGGTTCGGAAATTTTACGCATTTTGGTTCTGAAAACCATCATAAACCATGGAATCACCAGGAAATTCTCTTTGTTTCTCAATGTGCAATACACTAATGAAGAACCTCTGTGTTGACGTCACGCGTGAATTTGGATCACGCAGGCCTGATGGCAACATCGGGTCGTCGGGATTTGGTCCAAAATGATGACGCTCGGAAGTTTTGCACGCACTTCAAATGAACAAAAGAAACTCGGTTTACTGCGAAAACTAACGGCGCAGCGGACTTAGCGAATCCTTAGAAGCGTCTTATCCCTTGCGGCTCGGAAGCCGGCTGGTCAGATTTCTCGCAAAAATTAAGTTTTTATGTGTGTAAAAAATTAGATAATTTCCCTATAATTTAGCAACCGTGCACCGGGATGTTACCGAGTGTTGGCAATTTTGACGTTTGTTGCATTTTTACGGATAATAATCTCACAAAGGTCGGAAAAGACATCGTAGCTCACGATCAGGAGAAGAGGGGGTGGTTTATGGATGGGATTTATTACTTTAAACAGGAGATAGAAGTTGTGAAAGTAACACTTCTACATCATATGAGGAGTTCTGTCCCACGAAGCGCAGAAACATACAAAGAGTGTAAATAAAAGATGTATAGGGTCCTTTTCTTGGGTAGCATAAGTAATGGCCAGTGAATATTACTCCCTTTGATTTTCTTGTACTCGTATTTTTTGATAGATTCACTAATCCACGCTAGAATGGTAAGCATCTTGAAGCGCTTCAAGTCATTTCAGATCAAACGACGAAAATTCTCTGAAAACTTGGAAGAAAAATATCAGCAGATTTTCCCAGAAATTCGTGATTTGTACACTGGAAAAAAACACATTGGATCTAGAGTCCAGACTCTTAAAAACATTGACAAGAAAAAGGACTCTTGATTCAATCAAATTTAAGCTTAAATCAAAAGGAAATCCGCTCAAATTAAGAGGCTTGGTTTCTTGGTTTAAGCTAAAGTCTGATTGAATCAAGAGTATTTTTTCTTGTCGATGTTTTTAAGAGTCTGGACTCTAGATCTAATGTGTTTTTTTTCCAGTGAACAAGAAAATTTGGCAACGTCTGAAAGCTCATACGGCCTTCTTCCTTAGTGAGGCAGAATCGGATTGCTTCATTTTATATTTGTCAATCGCTTTGTCTATCAATTTCAATAATCAGCCCGCAGTTATCTCGTTGATTTGAAACAAAGTCTATTTCTGCCCGATCGGAGCGTGGAGGTTGAAAGGGCTCCTATTCCGCTGCCATCTGGAACGGCAACGGTAGCGAAGTCTAATAACCCTTCCTTGGGTTAGCAACAGGGGCCAGGTAAGCGGGAAGGGCAGGGCGCGAGGGAGAAAATGAGACGAGGAGAAATTTTAAATTAAAGAAGTTGCTCCTAATTTGAGATAAAAAGATCCTGATTACGGTGAATCTTGCGAGCTGTTAGGCGAGGGTCGCGAGGGGGCTCTCGTAGTTGCTAGGTCGCGAGGAAAGCGCGCTCGTTTCTTCACGCTAAGCCACAACTCTGCCGACTCCATCGCTAAAGAAAAACGCCGTAAGAATATTCAAAAGTTGTGAAATGTCCTTTGCTAAACTGTTTACTTAGGGTGAGGGAGAATTGTGCCCAACTCTGGAAAGTCTGAGAATTTTGTTACGGAACCTTGAAATTTTCACAGGAAAAATATATTCAGGATCTGGAGTAAAGATTCTTTATTTTGACAAGAAAAAATACTCTTAAATCAATCGGATTCCTGCTTGAATCTAGAAAAAATCCTGTCAAATTAAGAGTCTTGGTTCTCGATTCAAACAAAAATTCGATTGAATTAAAAGTATTTTTTCTTGTCAAATTTTTTGGGAGTCTAGACTCTAGATTCAAGAGACTTCTTTTCCAGTGTTCTATATCCGACAATTTTAGCCTTTTCTCAATTTCAAGAAGCTTTCTGTTTAAAATTTTTTGGGAGAATAATTTTAAGGAGAAATTGAACATTGGAAAGTTTGAGAAAAGTAAGACAATTTCAACTCATAAATCCCGTCATTTTTCAGGGATTTCAAGTCTTTTAGGGATTAACTTTTAACGGAGAATCCAAGGAAGCAAGCTGCCTCGTTATTTATGAAAATGTTTATGCCGGACCATACGTTTACGAATATATTAATAGTTTTTTTTCCAGAAAATATTTCCCTTTTACTTGCTATCTACTCAAAAAATCGTGTATTATTTCAAAACTTATATTTTTTGCTCACCAATTGTTATGAATTTGGATGCATCTTGGTGGGTATTCTGCACGCAATCTTCCGCAAACTGGATGTGCACCTCCATATGTCGCAACAAATTGTTGAGTTTTACCATTTTAAGCGACTTATTTAATTTAGCAAACTCTTTTTCATCTTACAAGTTTTAGCATCGTTCACATTTCAACTTGAATATATTCGTCAAAACCCTGACTACTCTGGATTTTTATTTTTCCCGTGTATTATATGTATGCGTAGGGCTAAATCCCAAGAGAATATGGCAACTCTTTTTGTGTCGTCATTTCTCAGTGTCAGCAAGTTTTATTTGAGGTTTCTGCTGCTCAACAAATGAGATTTCGGATACAGAATAATTAAACAATAAAATCGGGTCTTAATTACAACTACCGTCTCTACCACCTTTCCCCGCTCATCTGCCTTTTCTGCTTTTCATCAGAACTATTTTCAGCTTCGCGGCAAAGTCGTTTAGACGCTCGAGACATTAATTCGTTTGTTCGCTGATTGCTGATGTTTCAGATCCTAGAGGCAGAGTCCGGTTTTTAAAGCATTACTCTCTCCAAACCAGCAAAAGAATTTGTGATGATCTATAAAATTAAATTCATTCGTAGGGATTATTTTTATCCGTCTCCTTCTAATACAGTAGTGCGGCGCAAATAAATTTCATAGATATTCGTGGAAAAAAAGAAATCCTGGATGCAACGGTTTTTTTCTTCATGAATACTAATTCCTCTTTTTCTCCATTTCTGTTTCAGGTTGGTCCCGTTTTCAATGACGTTTTGTGTGTTAGAAAATATTCCATACATCGTAGAGTGAGTCAAAAATAATGTCTTTTTACCACTAAAATTTATGTCTGTGATACGAGGGGCTGGATGGAAAAACGGAGTGACCATGTTTACGGTTTACGGTGCATCGGGTGTATGTTCAAATGTCACCTCACAAACATGGCCGTATCTCAATTTTTAAGCAACACATGGTGATTTATCTGATTAAAGGCAGCTTTACTGTATCATAGAAGTTAAAAATTGTAAACTTAATTTTCTCGTCAAGCTATTCCGCTGCTCAAACTGTTTTCTCGCTAGCATCCTCTTAATTGGACCACGTTGAGCAGAAAGGAACCAAACCACATCAGCACTTGTCACATTTAACTGGGCAATTCAGTTGTTTACAAACCAATTAATGTGCAGATTTTTGTGTAAATTTTAATGAATTTACAGCAAAATACAAAGCAAATCCCTGAAAAATATAAAGAAATCCGCAAAAACGTTCTCTTGTAAAAAATTGAATTGCCCAGTTAAATTTGGCAATAGCCGATGTGGCTTGGTTCCTCTCCGCTAAACGCGGTTCAATTATGCATCATTGATCTATTGTCTATAGGTGAACAAATTGCACGTTAATTTTTTTGGTTACTAATACGTCAATTTTAATCGAAGTAGACTCGAAGCGACCACGGTCAATAAAACGCCTTCAAACACGGCGGATACCACCTTGAGTTACCAGGGAGGTCGAATAGTTGTATCATGCGTTTCCTCTTGGAGCTTGCTGTTCGTCGTATGAATGTCTCGTTTTTTGTTATTTTTCCCCCTTTTCCTTGGCCTTCTTCACTCTTTTGTCCTACTTTCTTACTTTTTCCTTAATTCTCTTCTTTTTCCTCTTCTTCTTACCCTTCTTTTTTCTCCTCCTCTTTGTCCTCATCTCCTTCTTTCTTCTCGTATGATTTCTCATCTTTATTTCCTCCTTCTCACTCTTCTTCTTACTTTTCCAAAGTCTTTTTTTCTTTTTCTCGTTTTCCTTTTCTCCACCTTCTTCTCTCTTTTCTTCCATCTCTTTCCTTTCGTGTTCCCCTCCTTCTTCTCCTCTTCGGAACATGCGAACTTTGAGTCATATGGTCACCTGGAGTGGATATTCGACTTTTTAGCCGTATTCATAGTGGTGTTTGAGTCGTTTCACCTTTCAAAACGTCCATCTATTCACGTGTCCGTATCTCCTGTGTGCAACAGACTCATTTTGCACACCCCCGCAAAAACTAGTATTGATTCTTGACCGGGCGCCGATGAAATCAGCCTAATTAGAATTTCGCCGGCACAGAGAGCGTTGATAGCTCAATGAGCTAGGCCGAGCTTTGACGTAACTCAGTGACAGCACCGAGCGCGTGGCCGGGGGCGGCGGCAGGGGAGGGGAGGGGGGAGGGGGAGGAGGCAATTTCGGGTCGCGCGTATATTGCAAAACTGGGGTTATCTCACAAAAGCGAGTCATTTTCTGTAAAGTGCGGCGGATGGGACGAACAATGGAGTTTTCAATTACGCCCTCCCTCGCCCCCCCCTCCCGTCGCCCCCCGCGCGATCCGTCCCCCGAAAATTGATCGAAATTGCCCTCCGGCGGGAGACACACGCATTATTTACATGACAGCCCTGTCCTGTCCCGCATTGTTTCGCGCTGAATGAACTGTGCCCTTTTTATGGCCGCCGCCCCCGGGCACTCGTGTCCGTGGAAATTCGCGGTTAATCAGAACATGCTAAGTGTCGGCGGGAAGGCAAAAGGCCGCTGATTGGAATTCTCTTATTTTATCGTAAGGAACAAGAATTCGATCGGTATAGCCAAATCTCCGTTTATGTTCCGAGAAAAAAAAAAAACTGTCCATGGAGGAAAGGGAGGTATGGCTCTTACAAAGCTTATGTCTGATCAGTGGGCTGATTGTTAAAATTGATAGACAAAGCTATAGACGAAGAAGACAAAAGGGATATGGAGAGGTCTCATTGGTGGTAGCAGGTGGTTGTAATTGACAACGGAGCTGATGGACTAGCTGACGGCAACCCACGAGAGACCCTACAATTTGTCCATCATTTACCGCCTTAGTCTACGAGAACTCCTCATTTCAACCAATAGGATCGCTCCATACTCCCTATATCTTTTTTGTCTATCGCTTTATCTATCAATTTCAACAATCGGCCCACTGGGGCTATCTGATCCGAAATCTGATCAATCTTGTATCACGAATGTGGATAATCTGCTTCATTATGAGCTTTTACTTAGATTGTGGAACGTTATCGTAAAATATTTGGTCAATAGTTAGTGAAGAAGATTTTGTATAGATCAACTTTTGAACAAATATGACGATGAATTCTTCAAAAACAAGTATAAACCCGAATATCATCTCAGCAGATCCGTAAAACGTCTAGAGTGATAACTGAAGTGATCCCCAGGTAGTTAAACTTACGGAAATTCTGAATGCGACTTCACACTGGAAAAAAATCACATCGGATCTAGAGTCCATACTCTTGAAAACATTGATAAGAAAAAATACTCTTGATTCAATCAGATTTAAGCTTAAATCAAAAGGAAATCCGCTCAAATTAAGAGGCTTGGTTCTTGATTTAAGCAAAAATCGGATTGAATCAAGAGTATGTTTTCTTGTCGATGTTTTTAAGAGTCTGGACTCTAGATCCAATGTGTTTTTTTTTCCCCCAGTGCACTCTTTGGCTATTGTTAAATGAATGACTGGTTTTGTAGAATTTCGTGGAAATTATTGAAGACCAGTATATTTCTCTGCGAAAATTGAGTTCATCTTTGTCGACTGAACGAAAATTGCTGCCGAGATTGAAACGGACCAAACGTCGTTGAAAGCTGACAAAAGTTATTGAAAATCCGACGACATTGCTCTCTACAAAGCGGCTAGGAGTTAATTTGCCACTACGAGTGCGATTTCAAAAGCTCATATCGAGGTCCCTTCGCTCTTGCCAAGTGCTGCAATTTTAGCAAAAATCCTGTTCAAGGGAACTTCCGATCATGTTGCCCGGTATTGCAGAAAGATCAACGGAAATTAGTGTTTCATACGATTTTTAACATTAATCATGTTACTTGTACTCTTACCAAATTTTTAACTGTACCGGAAGATAAAGAGTTAGAAGTTATACTCCGGAGCGAGGTCGGTTTATCAAAAGGCTAAACATTTTGCCAAGGAGAATTGCTTAAGAATTAAGTATGGTTGCGATTTGAGGATGGTTGTTTACATTAAATTGGCGAATGCCAGGAAATCTTGGTACTCGCGACTAAAGAAAATTGGGGCGGACGTCTTGAAGAATCCAGAGACAAGCAAGATAAAAACGGGAAAAATGAAGGACACCAAATTCCAAGGGGACAAGTAATTTACCCTGTTTTTTTTTTTTTTTTTTTTTTTTTTTTTTTTTACAAGAGTCACAATAACGATTTTATATATCCAATATTTTTCAAAACAGGATAAGGAGCCTTTTTTTTAAGAGTCATACTCGCAAAAGTCAGATAATTATCCTAAAATCTTTGGGTAGAGGTAACACTGCAAATTCAGGGAGTTCTATCACTAAATTTTTGTCTATCATCCCTTAAAACCCCCCAATTTTCCACGAACCTCATTTCCACCCCCAAAAAACCCGGCACGAAACGGCAACGGCTGCCAAAGGTCCGCATCGCAAATGTAAACTACGCTTCCGACGACAGGTTGTTATAGCCCAATAGAATTCGGCTCCGTCACCTCAACCGTGACGTCAGCTCGGGCGAGAACCAGCCCGAGCACATCTCGAACATTTCCAAAACCGCGTAAGGTTGCATAAGGTCCCCACGCGAGTCGAGTGGTTTTCGCCGATGCAATTTATTATCCGTGCCAATTGGCAACAAGGCACCTGACGCCCCAACATCGTCTATTACGTGTTTTGTGCTATACGTGCTATGCAAGTCCCTGTTATTGCTCGATGCGGATTTACAGCCCCTTCCCCGCGGCGCCCGGCAACCCGCACTACCTCTTGGCACAAAATCTGTACCCCCCGCCCCCGCCCGCCGTGCGCGCAGCCTCCTTTTTGATATTTGCGCCCCCCCCTCCGCCCGTCCGCAGTGCCCTTGTCCCCGCCGTTACACTGTTTTCCTGCCTCTTGATTTAATTATATTCTCTCCCCTATAAAAATTGAATCGAATTCGTTTCTCCGTCATTTTCTCTTGCCCTATAAATCCGTAGTCGATATCTTTATCTGCTTAAACTGTTTCCCCGCCCCTCTCTCCCCGAGTGTAATCTTCTTTCCGGAACTTTCGGTTATAGGCGCGCCGTCGTGACTCTCCGCTCTTCCTTTTTCCCGCGCGTTTTTTCTTCCTCCGGAAAAAGCGTCAAAAAAACCTCGAAAATTTGTTTACCCTTGGAGATTGAACTACGACACCGACTTTTTCGCCCGTATTTTCAGGGGAGTCTTTTTCTATCGGTTTTCGGTTCGAGCACTTTCGCCCGTTGTGATGAGGTGTTCCTTTTTGAAATTAGATTCCCTTGCCTGCGGTTGTGGGGAGGTGGCCGCATCCATCTTTAACCCTGTGCGTGGAAAGAAATGGAAATAGAATATAATTCGGACTCTAAATAGATAAGATGTTTGTCTTTTGATGTTCTTAGCTGATACTTTAAAGTTACTTTTCAATCTTTTATGGAAAGTTTCCTGGATTTCTGGCCCCTTCGATTTTAAGTTGTCTTTGAAAGGTCCACTGAAAAATGATCAAAGATCTTCATTGGGATTTCGAGAAAAACAGGTTTAAAGTTGACTAATTTCACTAAGCCACATGACCTAAAGAACTCTATGCGCATCTAGGTGCCTGAATATTCTATCTACCTCAACTAACCTTCAAAATGTGATGAAAATCTGCATTTCTTTAAAAAGAAGAAATAAATGTTAAAAAATTGTTTTCATTTAAGCTTTAAAATGACACGTTAAGGTAAAAAAAACCCCATCGAAACAATATAAAATCAATATTGCTACAAGAAAGGTGCATTATTGTTGCAAGGAGCCTTGGCTTAAGAACGAGAATAGATATGAGGCATGATAATACTATCTCCTTTTTTTTTGTTAAAAAAAAAAAAAAAAAAAAAACCCGAAAGAAATTCTCAAATAATAATGGTTAAATTCTCTCTCAGTTCATAACTTTTCTGATAGCACTGGCTCCATATCAGGCCGATCAATCTTAGTATTTTGCACACAGGGGAAAGAAAGTGACTTGAATTTGCCGTCAACAAACAGCGAGAATAAAATTGAGAATAACTTCAAGCAGATCTTCATAAAAAAGACTTTCATCTCGATTTAGGCATCTTTTCTATTTGGTTCAAGAAAAAATCATCTCGACAACAAATTCAAGAACTTTCTACTCGAACAAGGTTACTCTTTTGCAGTATGTGTGCAGATGTTGACCTAATATTTTTCCGAAATATTTTCCTCTTGACAGAGACGATTCTTAGCAACGGGAAACGCTGCCACTAAAATTCTCCATCCCCTGGCGTAAGGGCGTATTTCAATGGAGTTGTTGCATGTGTGAGGAATTTGCGATTTGACCATTGAATCTTATTTGGAAGTTCGCGAGAAAGACGATGGTGCCACTGGTTTTCTCTGAAATCAACTCCCAGCAAGCTCAAAAAAAGCTCTCAGCTTGTGGCCAAAATGGAGGGGATATCCCACGCTATCCTGAGAGTCCATCTTTGCATCAAGACAAACTCTCCATGCAAAGATAGGGAGCAAATACATTGACAGGGCTGCCACTTTATTTGGGGACTCCAAAACTGAAAATACGGCAACCCTGTCAATGTATTTGCTCCCTATCTTTGCATGGAGAGTTTGTCTTGATGTAGAGATGGACTCTCAGGATAGCGTGGGGTATCCCCTCCATTTTGGCCTCAACTTGAGAGCTTTTTTAGAGCTTGGGAGTTGATTTCAGAGAAAACCAGTGGCACCATTTTGTTTCTCGCGAACTTTTACATAAGAATCAACAGTCAAATCGCAAATTCCTCACACATGCAACATCTCCATTTCCACGTGATCCCTGTGAAGCAAAGAGTTATACGGAGAATAGAGCTCACGCGGAAATCGAGATACGCCAGAGGAGCGAGGAATTGGCCGAGAGACAAATCCGACGACGAAGACGCAGCAGGTACTTTCTAACCTGCAAAAAAAACTACTGACAGACAGATGTCGATAATCAGCCTCGAAGACATGTTTGGCAAAGCGGAGAGGAAGCGGGCAAAGCGCGGAGGCAAGAGCCGGGGGAAGCTTGTGGGTTCGCACTCTGACCTCTTTAACGGATTCACGCCGCGTCGAGCTCAGGACTCAGATGTGACCGGCTTTCCAGGATCCCTGATCCCTTCCCGAGGGGCCGACTACCAGCCCTTAATGTCCCTCCCAGCACTCAAAGCGCTCTTCGTTGCCACTTAAATTGGGAAAATCCGTGAAATATCCACGGACAAAGTATCTTACGCTTCCCGCGCTAGCAATACAAGGGGCTGTCCCTGAATTGCGTAACGCTAAATGAACCACGTTAACCAGAAAGGAACCAAGCCACAGCAGCTATTGCCAAATTTAATCGGCTAATTAAATGTTTTACATGAAAATAGTTGTGCGGATCTTCGTGCAAATTTCAGTGAATTTTCCCCATATTACGAAGCAAATTCCGTAACATTTTCAAAGGGATCCGCACAAACGTTTTCTCGTGAATAAGTAAATTGCCCGGTTAAAATTGGCAATAGCTGATGTGGCTTGGTTCCTTTCTGCTGAACTCGGTCCAAATCTACGTTATTTTAAACATCCCTTCTTGCCCTAAGGTGTATAGCCTTTAATGTAATAACTATCATGATAATAAGATGATCCTCGAACTCAAACTATGCGTTTATTGGAATAATCCGAACAATTTCACAACTAATTTCATACGAGATTAACTTGATTATAATTTTAAGCACCACAGTTATGGTCACGGAACAAATAAACTTCATTTATAGAAGTAAAGTTCAAAAATATGTATCTATTTTGATAATTCTATTTCCTTTAGTATTAATTTGAATAATTACAATTTTAGCAAAAACTAACCGGACGCCCTTTGATTTTTTAGGAGGGGAGGCAGAGTTGATTTCAGGGTTAAAAAGGCTCGGCAGGGCTAAATAGGCTCGGTTTTTCAAAACGTCTCGCCGGATTAGCCTAGATAAGATTTAAATTTTGTACTTTGTATTTTGTTTTCTATGAAAAAAAAGGCATCATTTCTGAGCCCAGCACCTCATGGTTTTGCTAAATGCAAGGATTCGTTTGATTGGGAGAGTAAAACGCTTCGAGGGTTTCTATGTTTTTAACCGTCGTAAAGATTAGACAGTTCCATATGAAAATGTAAAATATGTCTTCAGTGAAAAAAAAAAATCTTAAATTTTCCTTCAAGAATTATTTTTTCTTGAATCAAGGATGTTGCAAGAAGCGATCTATCCATACTCTCGCTATATAGGTACTCTAAGAAACGGGAGTTAGTCACAAACATATTTCACACTTTTTACTTCCGCGTCCCAATGTTTCCAAGGGCGCCTTCGCGTATCCGTTTCGCCCCTCGTTGGACCCCTGTGCGGAGGGAAATGCGTGCCACTGTTTTCTCAAGTGCAGCTTCGCCCCACCGCACCGCAGCGGTCCTCGCGTCGCCCGTCGTCAAGGGATAAAGTGGCCGTAATAAGCGCGCTGGAAGGCAGCGGGGCGGGAGGGGGGCACTCGGGCGTAAAAGAGCGTCCGCTTACCCCCACCCTTTCTTTGCATAAGCGTATAGTGGCGATGGCGGCGGCGGGGGAGAGCCCCCAGACNGGGGGGGGGGGGGGGCGTCGAGCGGGATAAGGCGAGCCCTTGAACCGTTATCTTTGCCTCCCACGCAAATGTGGCCAGGGCTTAGCCCTGTTGCCCGGACGGCTTTTCGCCCGGGAGAGCGGGGGAATTTTCCAGGTGAAAATCAAGCCGGGACTTAGATGCAACCGCCAAATCCGCCTTTCCCGAGGTGAAAAATACACATGCATGGAGGAGGGTCGAGTTGTGATGGGTCAGTGGACAAGAAGTTCGAGTTGAAAAGTAGTGTCGCCGGAGACGAGATATTTTACCGGGGAGTCCTTTTCCGGGAAGTCTCCGTACTTCAAGCTCTCGGCGGTCTGGAGAACCTGGAAATGTTGAGGGCAAACAAGCGACGTGGAAACTTGGAGGTGTTGCATTCCGATCCGAAGAAACCGGGCTCTTACGTCGGATCAAAGCTAAAAGTAGCTTTTTCTGAAAATTATATTTTTGAGCCTCAGTTTGAAACCTCCAAAGCATTACCGTTTAGATTTATGGACGTTATTTGTACGAAAATTCTCTTGTTACATGCCTCTCGACAGCAATGCTAATGTTTCAAATTTTAGTTTATGCAACATTACGCTGAGGGAAATCTTGGGGTTGAAATTTCATAGTGTATTTCACTCTTGAATCGAAACTAGCGCCCGAAGAACCTAAGTGATATGAATACAGATCGGTACCTACTTTTTTACAGAGTGGAACTAGAGAAGGGAAGCAAAGGGGGCACAAAGGGAAGTTTAGAGAGTTTAGCCCCAACCTAACCTTTAAACCAAACGAAAACCTTTGCAACACGTGAATGTCTAAAAGCCTTGGGGTAAAAAATCGAGAATTATCGTTTTTAGATGTTCCTTGGCCTCCTCAATGTATCCTCAAAAGTTTAAAAACATTTCTTGTAATTTCTTGAAAGACGCAAATAAATTTCATGAAATTTTCCATCTGTGAGTGTAGTTCACTCCTATGGAGTGAATTTCACTTCGAATGTACATCACTCGGGTTGTTTGTGCACTTTATGGACTCCAATGTGAGATGTGCTTTACATTCTATGATTCTCTATGATATTTCCAACAGCGTAGGGTCTTTATCTTAATGGTCGCGCAAGCAAACATATTCGCCCAGATTTCGGAGGGATCAAGCTGGCAACGCGAATGCAGGCTGTCGTGATCCTTTCAGCTTTCGTAGGTCTGGGCGTTGACAAGATCAGAAAGAAGGAAAGTGGAAGGCGAAAAAAATGAGACATCCCTGCGTCAGTCTCGAGGGTGTCAGGTCTTGCGATCCTCCGAAACTCGCAACGATGTCGTTGGTAGCTCGCAGCTGAAAATCGTATACTTTCGCCGTCATTTTATTTCCTCCGTTTTACGTTCGAATAATTTCTTCGCTACTCAGTCGTGTTTTTACGAGGTGCTTGCTGAATAATCATCGATGAAAGACGCCTTTCGAAGAAGAGTCGTTTGAAGGATTTTTACAGGGGAACTGACTTTGTAAGAAAAAGCAGCGGATGGTACTTTACGATAAGTTTTGTGACTGAGCATTTCAATACCGAAAATGAATTGATTTGTAACATAAGGATTTAAGTTCATTCCAACGTTTCAAAATTACAACTCGACGGTTCAAGTCAGGTTCAAGTCCGCAACCGTGTAAGTCGCTTTGCGACGCTGCAGACTTCCTGTCATACTTCATTTTTTAAATTGTAAACTACTCAACGGCAATTCATAAAAACTGCCGTGATTTTCCTTCTTTGCAAAGAAATTTTTTCGAAAAGTTCGAGGAGTGATGTCGATTTGTTCTCCTTTTAAAAATAAAATAAAAGCGGCGATTATCAAACACCGCAAACGAGACACGCTGTTATGAACTTAAATCGTCAAAATGACACTTTTTTTTGGCATGAAAGGATAACAGGGCGAATTTTTCATGACAAAATTGAGAATTTTTATTGCATCATAACCGATCAGGTACAGCATTTGTGGATAAGGAACAGCCACAAGAATAAAGGAAACTTAGGAAAAAACCTGAAATACAGAAATTTGGCATTTAACAGTCATGACGGCTGGAAATTTTATATTCTGACCGTCTGATCAATTGGACTGCAATTTGCAATTTGGAACCATATAAATTCTGGCTCCTCTTGAAAAACACTTATAAGCATAGGGAAACTAATGGCACGCACGTTGTTTTTAAACCTGGCTAGAATTTATAGTTCCAAATTGCAAAATGTAGTCCAATTGTATCGGGGGACTCTGCGTATTCATCCAACCAAATCCAAAAAAAAAAAAAAACTCAAATCAAAATAAGTGAAATCGGACTTATTTAAAATACCTCGAGCGCTGCATTTTATCAGATGAAATTTGGCAACATTCGAATGCACATACGGCGGTCTTTCTCAGTACGGTGGAATAGCAAATCCGTATGAAAGTCCTGCAAAAAAATCTCATGACTTGTAGGAACGGTGCCACCTGTCAAGTCTCACCGGACACCGGAATCACGCGAGCGTAACGTTGAAGTCAAACGCACTGGCCCGTAGGAATTTTTCTAGGAACAGCGTTGCTAAAGATGAGCCCAGATGAACTGCATTTTGCGACATGAAACTGCTATTTCTGGCTACTATCTTGAGACATCTGTTTGCATAAAGAAAATAAGGCCACATATCGATGGCTAAAGAACAATATCGCCTAGCTGGAAACTGACGAATTTGCAGGACGGAGAAGAAATACGTCACTTTTGTAATTTTGAGGTCAGATTCGCAATTGCCGCAATACATTACGGCGCTTCCGTGCAGAATTGGACAAAGCTAATCACATTGGCTTACGTATTTAATACTGCGCAATGTCAGAAGTCACTAAACAGAGAATCTAGATCGTAATTAAAGTATATTCGTAGCGACCGGTCGATAAAACGCCTTCAAATGCGGTTGATACTACCTGGAGTCACGCGGGAGTTCGAATAGTTGTATCATGTGTTTCCTCTTGGAATTTGTTGTTCGTCGCATGCCTCGTTTTCTATTATTTTTCCCCTCATTTTTCTTAGCCGTCTTTCCTCTTTCCTCCTATTTTTCTTACTTCCAGCTCTCTTCTCTTCTTCTCTGTTTCCTTCTCTTCTTTGGCCTCGTCTCATTCGTCCTTTTCGCACAATTTCCTTTCTTTATTCTCACCTTCCTCCTCTTTTATCTCTTTCAATTTTTTTCTCTCTTTCTCGTTTCCCGTTTCTCCCTTTTTTACACTCTCTCTCTCCTTCTGTCTCTTTCCTTTCCGTTTCCCTCTTCTTCTTTACGTAATCTCTGTACTTCCTCCTGTCTTCCTTTTAATTACTTCCATCACAAATACGTGTCATTATTGAGCCAGAAACAGTAGCTCTTCAGGGTTGCGTTTGCAATATTTTTCATAATTTTTATGTCTGACGTGGGATATTGTAAAAAAATAAATTTAAAAATAAGAAAATATGCAACTTTGTGACGTCATCTGCCGGCATTTCCGTTTTGAACACACGTGTGTTAGCAGATTCAGTTGTTTTGTCATATCTCCTCCAATAATTGTTAAAAGAAACCAAGGATATTCTCTCGCTCGGTTATCTGAGTAGTTTCACCTCGAACCTGAAATGCACCGAATTTCAGACTCCTGCAAATTCTCCTTTAGTCCATACGTTGTGTACAAAATGAGTCAAAAACAGTACTGCCGCGCTAAGGGAAAACGCCGGACGAACATTCAGGAGTTGCCAAATTTCCTCGGATAACATGTTTATTTTTGAGGAAAATTGTGAATATTTTCCCTTGAAATTTTCAGACACTGTAGACCAAATTAGAAACAAAATTATCCGAGAAATTGGTTGGAAAATATCCACAAATTTTCCTATGAATTGGTGATTTGTCAGAGGAAATTTGGCAACGCCTGAGGGCTCATACGGCGTTTTTCCTTAGCACGGCAGAGTAGTCCCACACTGCAAAACGTAGTCCAGAATTCCCCGCTCCCGACTGCCGCGGCACGACATGGCAAGAAGTGTCATGCCCCAGCTATTATGATGTCGCATTTTCCCTCTCACGACGCGGGACTCGCTCACCTGCTACCCCCACCCCCGCACCACCCCCGC
>NW_017548293.1:920761-990092 GCF_001854935.1 Bemisia tabaci | reverse complement strand
CTCCGCCCGCTTCTCTCGCGGGCTCCTTTCATCATAGCGGGATTCTCTCACCCTCGAGATTTCGGATTAAAATTTTCGTGTCGTCTTGTTTCAATTACGCCAAAGACCATTTTGTGGCCCATCTCTCGCGCTTCGTTGCCAAAAGTGTGCTCGAAATTTTTCGGGAATCGGTGATGAGTTGGATAGCCTCCGTTAGAAATTAGAATCAGCCAACCTGGATTCTGCGTTGTCTAATTTTCTGTCACGTGTCATTTCTTCGAACAGAATGTATACCTTTATCACCGATAGCATTACAAAAATGATAATCTTTGCAAGCCTCAAGTGAACGCATTTAAATGAAAAGGAACTATGTCGATTGTAACAGAAGCCTTTAGCATTTGCAAAGCCTTCGCAACAAAAGCGATTTTGTAAGTATTCTCATGAGTATCCGTTCTCATATCAGAATGTGCATAGTTCCTTTTGATTCCTCCTATTTGTTCCAATTAAAGTTGAGTAATTTTGGAAATGAATCCTTGAAAGGGGATCACGATGATTTGCCGCCGGAAAAAATACAAAATACAAAAGAAAATATGTTGTTTTGCATATTTGAAGGTAAATCTGTGCACACCCTAAAGTTTATCAGAATCATAGACGTTTTTTCTCTGTATTTTGCACTTTTTGCAGGGGCGAGTCTTAGTAGTCCCTTACACGGATTTATTTCTAAATTTTTGGTGCTGAATTTTACTCGAGGTTTGCCAAAACTTCCCTTAATCGCATTGTAAATTATAGAGGGCCTCCCAGAGGTCAGGTTCAATTCAAGATTACGACTATGAATACCAATGGCGAGGCGTGAATGATCGATTGTCGATAGTTCTCCATTTGAATTTGTGGCAAAGAATCGATTATCAAAGTGCTCGTTGCTAATATTCTGTTTATCGATCCTTTTTTATTGGTTTAAATGGCAGATTAATATCGTAAAGCACGCCGTGCTACTGACGAATACACCCCTAAGAATTGCCACACTGTGCCTTCGCTCTTTAGACCGTATAATTCTTTAGGGTGGTGAGGGGTGGGAGATTGGGTAGCGAAGTAATCAGGGGGCGCAGCCCCTGGTGCATGTACATTTTCATCAAAAGTGTATCCCAGCCCCCCTCTCCCCCCTAAAAAGGTAGCACAATCCAAGCCCCAAAAGGAGCGAGTTGACGAGGCTCTGCTCCGCAATCAATTAAGGATTTCCCGGCTTTTTCCTCAAAATGGCAGGTGTTTGTTCGGCGACAAGGCGTGCTTCCAATCTCGCCGGGGCGCATCTTATTTCTCCGGAAGAATGGTTTTTGACGGCTTCGACATGAATCACCAATACGGGCGTAGTCTGACGGCACCCATAAAGCCCTCCCCTTTACCTATCCTCCACTCTCACCCCCCCNCCCGAAAAAAAAAACCGCGGCAAAAGTAATTACTGTTCCTAAGATCGCGAGACGCTTCTCGTTAAAATATTATCCTCGCTCGCGTCACCTCGTTGGTTGGCAGGGTTGCCTAATATCCGGAAGAAATCCGGAATATAAAGTGCCAGGGTTTGGTCGTAAAATGCGCACAGTTTGGATTTTAAAATTATGGTTGGAACCGAGAAAATAGCAAAAAATAGGAGCTAAGAGCACTGTAGGTGGGAGGATGGAATTACAGCAAAGGTTCATCTGTACTTTCAAAATATCTTTTCAAGGAAAATAGCTCTCATCAATTTCGAAGTCATGAGGGGAGGGGGGGGGGGGTGATGAAAAATAATTGTCTCGGATATTAATTTCATCATGTCACATTTTTGGAACTCATCTCCATTGAAATGTCACGCGCGTCTAATGATGACAGAGAGTCCACTTATTTTGGCCTGCATATTTCCAATCAAGGCAAAAGTATTTTAACGTTTTTGCAAAATTCTGCGATTAAATCTCACCCATCGCCCAATAAACACCCATCACCAAGAATAAATCATTGGGTATTTCTTCGAATTTTGGGAAATGTCTAGTCAGCATTAGCATGAATAAACCTACCGCTTTGTATTTCTTTTCATAATTCGTGACTAATTTATTCCAATCTTACCTCAATTTTCATTTAATATTCTAACAAAATACTATTTCAATACTCAATCAAACACTAATTTTATTTCAACTAAATAATTAGAATTATTACAAGATTTAATTTGAATCTGTATATTGCACACATGCAACGCCTTATCTAAAAATATTAAACCTGAAAATATTTGTACAATACATTTTTAAATAAAGATTTTATCTGAGATGGTTGGCAAATTTGGCTACCTATAAACTTCGTCTCAACTGAGTTTGAGTCAACTCGTTTCAGTAAATCAACCCAAAATTGTCACCCTGATTGAAAAAACCAATCCATGGAGAGGTAAAGACAGGAACTTTCATTGCTTAGAGGAGGGGGGGGGGGCTAAAAAAATGNTAGAGCCCCCCCCCCCCCCTCTTTTACGACATTTTGTGAGGATTTTTTCAGGATCCATACGGCAACCCCTATTTCGTCGGCATCTTAGCACCGCTCAACGTTCACCACTCCTGCGAACAAGAAGGCCATTGTGCTCGCGGCCGAGCTGGGTCGACGTTGCCAATTCTGTGTGAAATCTTTTAATTCGACATGCAGTTTTATGATCTCCCGAGACAAACTGGCAACTCAAAGCAGCCTTTCAATATATTTTCTCGCGGGATAATCGTCTGATTCGCGCGAGTAATATATAAGTGTCACTTAAGGGCCTCGCGCCCTCTTGTGCGGGCGTCTAAAAAGTGTAAAACGTGCGGGCCGATGTTGCGGTTTGCTCGCGACAAAATGCCGCCTTTAGGCGTTTGCATTCCTTCATTTCTTGGATTTTGCAATAACCCATTTTCTCTTCGAACTGGCACAAGATTTCTTCATAATTTGTTTAAATTTATTTGAAAATAATATTTTTGTCCTGCCAAGCTCACTGCTTTGTTGGTGACTAAAGTAGTTTCATGAAATCGATTAAAAGCGCGATTTTAATAGAGCAACAATTCCTGCTTCTGTATAGTGCTTTTTGACTACACTCAAAATTGTAGGCATTTCACGGAGTTCATTGGGAAATTGGGTCACGGATTAGGAAATCCTGAGTGCTTTAAGAATTTTTCAAAAATTTTATTCATTTCATTAAGTGCGTTGATTTTTTACGATTACCATTTTTTATCAAACGAGTGTCAATTTATCCGCGCATAAAATAAAAAAAAAAATCATCTAAAAAACCAAGAAAATGTACCTAAAATTAAATTTTTGTGGACATCTTACTATCATGACACTTGGATTGCATTTTGCAATAAGGAACCAAGAGCATTCCAATGTCGCTAAGATTGTGCAACTTCGTTTACCTTGTAAATATAAACTAATCATCTAAACAAGTTTTATCCATACTCCCAAGAAACATTAAATTCAAGATGAAAATTACCTTTATAAATTTAATTTTTTGCATACTTTCGTAATTTTCTTGCTAAACACGTAAGTTGCGCAATCTTAGCTTTTGGTTCCTTTTTGCAAAATGCATTCCACTTGATCTTAGCAAAAACCCCCCATAAAATTACTTAGCAGCAACAATAAAAACCAATGATCATTTTTAAAAATCAAAATCGAAAGAAGAGGAAGTACTTCGCACGTCTCCACAAAAACATTAAATTTACCCTCACGATATTGCAACGTAGCAGTCAGGATATCCTTTGAAAAAAGGTATCCCGGTATGAAAATGTGTCCCTTCCCCTCTCGCCTTCGTCGGTGGCCAATTTCCTTAGATCGATAACTAATATCAGCGCGGATAAGAGTTGACTCCGCCTCGGAAGGAGGGCGATCCGCTAAGGAAAAGGGTTGCGTTATGGCCACGGCCGGGGGGGGGGGGGGGGGGAGAAGATTTTCGAGTGTAAACGTGGCATAATAACATGCAAAATGTAGACTCCTCGGATGAGTTAAGCTACACCCCGCCAACGGCCGAACCGTAGCTACTTTGTGATCGATTTTCCATTCAAGTTTCCCGTTGCTGGTCACACAGTGAGCGAAAAACTGAATTTTGCCAGCCGAAACTCGACTTGATAAAACGAGATTTGTCCAAATTTCAGTGCCAAAATTGACTTTCAAAGATCGAAGTCATGAATAAGATACTGGAAAAAAAAACACATTGGATCTAGAGTCCAGACTCTTGAAAACATTGACAAGAAAACGGACTCTTTATTCAATCAGATTTAAGCTTAAATCAAAAGGAAATCCGCTCAAATTAAGAGGCTTGGTTCTTGATTTAAGCTTAAATCTGATTGAATCAAGAGTATTTTTTCTTGTCGATGTTTTTAACAGTCTGGACTCTAGATCCAATGTGTTTTTTCTTCCAGTGGACAACGCGAGATTCTTTGAAAATTGGTCAGGAAAAACCTGGGAGTTCAAATCTTAAATTTAAGCCACCATAGACAAGGGAAACAAATACTGCAGAGAAGAGTATCTTCAGGGAAGAATTATCGGAAGTCATAAGATTGTTTTGGCTTGTTTCCGCTCTTAATTTTTCTTCGCAGATTTTATTCGTAAATGGGTCCATTCATTCGGTTCCTCTCCTAATTAACACGTTTCATCCGAGCAGCTTCGTAGCAAGACTGCACGGCGTTCCGACGATAACTATATCAACTTCCGAGTAGTTAAAATTGCATACCTGAAATTCTGAGGGCGTTTTACATGCCGTCGAAATATCAGCTTCCGTCTGAATCTTGCACCGTTTCACGCGAAATTTATGCAACAGGTCATCAATTACGATTATCGCAGTGTTCATATGATAGTGTGGTGTCTTATTTTGTATACTTCAGTTTGCTGCTAAACATCCAAAAATTCATTTTCCTTATTTGTTTGAATAAAATAAAAGACGAAAATTAGAATAGACAAATTTCCAACACTGGAAGAAAAAACAGATTGTATCTAGAGTTAAGACTCTTAAAAACATCGGCAAGAAAAAATACTCTTGATTCAATCAGATTTAAGCTTAAATCAAGAACCAAGCCTCTTAATTTGAGCGAATTTCCTTTTGATTTTAGCTTAAATCTGATTGAATAAAGAGTACCTTCTCTTGTCAATGTTTTCAAGAGTCTGGACTCTAGATCTAATGTGTTTTTTTTCAGTGAAAAATGTATTTTACCGGGCTTTAAATAATAAGTTTCTCAGAAGCTTATCAGCCGCTAACGTTAAAATACATTTCTGCTTTTCCCTTAACTGAAGTATTTTGATTCACAGCTCGATGTGAATCTCATTCTGAAGCATTTCAGCCGCGAGTGCGCCACGCATTCTTGGGTTCAGGCCGCGTCACCTCGCACCCAAGAGGGTGCTTATAAGGACAGCGGCTCTTCGCCCGGCGACCCGTTCTTAAATTAACGCAGCTTCACCCTCCCCCATCACGCATATACCCACAACCAGTCTTTTTTAAGGGTTTCAGTAGCCCTTTTTTTCGTCTCCGCCTCGTATGGTTCCCAACGGATTTTTCGAACGCAAATGAGAATTCGTTGATCACTCCATCAATGTTTCCAGTTCCAATCTGTGAGCTTGGGATTTACAGCCGTTGGGACAAAGTATTGGTTTTTGGGCCAAAAATTTGTCTTTTTCTGATAAGATTCCACAGGAAAACATTAGGTTAGACTGTAGAGTAAGAAGGAGGAGACAGGAATGGTGATGTTGCATGTGTGAGGAATTTGCGATTTGTCTACTGATTCTTATGTAAAAGTTTGCGAGAAACACGATGGTGCCACTGGTTTTCTCCGAAATTAACTCCCAAGCTCAAAAAAAGCTCTCAAGTTAAGGCCAAAATGGAGGGGATATTCCACGCTATCCTGAGAGTCCACCTCTACTTAAAAAAAAACTCTCCATGCAAAGATAGGAAGCAAATACGTTGACAGGGCTGCCACTTTATTTGGAGACTCAAAAGCTGAAAACATGGCATCACTGCTAATGTATTTGCTCCCTATCTTTGCATGGAGAGTTTGTCTTGACGTACGTCAAGACAACTACATAGAGGTGGACTCTCAGAATAGCGTGGGATATCCCCTCCATTTTGGCCTCGACTTGAGAACTTTTTTTGAGCTTGGGGGTTAATTTCAGAGAAAACCAGGGGCACCATCGTGTTTCTCGCGAAATTTTACATAAGAATCAGTAGACAAATCGCAAATTCCTCACACATGCAACATCTTAATTGAACGGGTTATCTAAAGAAGAGCGTAATCGTCAAAATGCAAGTCTCGAAAAAATCGAAGTACAGAAATACTTGCTTTCTTTGACAATTCTTCCCATTTACGTTAAAAAAACCAACGTTTTTTATGAATCTGTGACAAGACTGCGGTCATGGGAGGAGGGTCTGAGAAATTGAGCAAGATATAATTTTTTAAAATTTTGGTGGGTTCGTCTTTCTTACTCAAACGCACAGCTCTGATATTTCTTGCAGTTTCATGACGAGGAAGTAGCAAGTGTGTGAGATGAAAATTTTGAAAATCATAGTCTATGCCCATAAACGTATGACTTAGTCCAATATTCTCTGTGATCACTCATAATTTCGCTCGTAACTTTTGAGCTTTTTGAACTTGGTCTGCGTGTAAACATTTGATGAGGAAACAGATCTTGTACGGCTTTAATTCACACCCTGTCTGATGGTCAACTCGGCTCACACTAAAGAGGTCATCAGAAAGGAATCATACATATTTGAGCCTTATCCTGCACATGAAAGGTCCAATTTTGTTCCTCAGGAAGCTAACTGCTATTTTTACCGTATACATGGCATCTGTTTATCAATACAGCCGTTACAAGAACACTCACTATAGCACCCTACGGCAGCGGGGTGGCGTATGTTTTGGCCATTTTACGTGCACTTTGAGCTGAGGGACAAGAGGTGACCCTTACGCGTGGGACAAGGTACCAATCAGCGCGTTTCCTGTCTAATAACCTCGTTGGCTCAGACTCGATTTCAGAAAATTCCATTTGCCTCCGTTCCCTTTAGGCTGCTGTAGGGTGCTTGTGTTTCACCGCGAGTTAGGATACTTGTACGAGGTTATAGTCGTCTATAACCCATTTGGTCGATTTTTTAATCGTCATCGATAACCTTGATCGATAGATTCGTATCTTATCAATGCTAATCATCGATCCGAGTTTTTCGATAACGATTCTACATCCAAGAGCTGGTTCCCGAGAATCGAGCCGAGTTTCTCCCGCAGAGACTGCGGCCCCCGGGTTACCGGAGGAAGGTTGCCGGATTGTCTGATAAATTATGGCTATTTTACATAGGTTTTTACGGGTAAAAGTGTTGATTCTCAGCACTATCTGTCAACGATGATCCGGAGCCTGGTGCGTCGCGACGGCCGAATGACCATGTCCGTCTAACGCCAGGAGGTGAGCTACCGGTTTCGGCCACTTCCTTGTCCGAGCCGTTGTTCCCATCAACTTAAACTTAAACGAGGATTAAATAACAACAGCTATTAAAAGTAGGCTCCGAGGAAATATATGCAATGTATCATGTCGCTGTCTTTTCGGCTGACTCCTCGCGATTATGAAAAAATATCCAATTAGTAGGTGTCTAATTTTTCATTTTATTTTTTGTTCCAGGTGAGTTGATGTTCTTTTATTCAACTGGAGGATACTTTTTTCACGATATTTCAATTTAAGATGTAAGTCATTATAATTCCTAGTCTAATATCTTTGATTTCCTTGGACAATGGGACCTTTCTGGCAGTGGCATGGCGACCATGGCGTGACGTGCTTTGGAATATATATCGATTGACCTGCTTTTCAAACCTATGGAGAAGGATCGATAAACAGGATATTCACAATAGACACATTAATAATCGATCATTTACTATAACTTCAAATGGGGAAGTATCGATACTTGACCATTCACGCCTCCTCACTGCTTCCTGCATGTAGGGAAATTTTAAAGGGAGCTCTCTTCGGCAGGAAATCGGAAATTTTACATGAGAATCAACAGTCAAATCGCAAATTACGCACACATGCAACATCTCCATTTAGCAAACAGTCACCCGGTGTTTCTATTCAATTTGTGAGGCAACTGGCCGGAACGGAGACCTGTAAGCCTTTGAACTGCTCCCATTGAAACAAATTCATCTGAATGTAATAAGTTCAATCTTTTACAGTGGATGTCATCAGAATATGAAAATAGTTAGTTTTATACTATCACAATTATTAAGAGATTCCGTCGTTTTTTGAAGTATTTTTCATTTACGGATTTATTATTACGAAAACTTTACCTTCTGCGCCAAAAATTGATGCAAGTTTCTCAATTTTTTTATATTTATATATGTTTGAGAAACTAACAGTGTTCCACACGAACCGTTAATTCGGCTGTAACATCGCATATTTTGCCAAGTGACAAGATGAACGTTCGTATTACTTTTATATTCTGATCGGTTCCATCTCGAATTTCGAAACCGGTAATTTTTCGCAACTGGAGCGACCGGCGCCGCACTGGAATCCCGATACTGCAGCAAGACGCAGGGGAAATTCGTGGGCGAAGGCCCCCAGGCGGTTCAATCCAGTTCCCACAGAGAAAAGTGGGCTAATTTGGGATTACTCAAAGAACGGGCCGTGAATACCGAGCGGGGCTGCCCTGCAAACAGGGATGAGGGATGCGAACTAAATTGAATGCATGTGAGGCCGCGGGGGAGGTAGAGGTAGAGGGGGAGGGGGGCACTGGTTCCACACCGAGAATCACGTGGCCCTCGAAAACACAGTGCCTTCTCATTATGCGGTTTTACGAGTTGGCAAACGGAGAGCTCATTTTGGCAAACCGTCCTCCCAGTTGCTGGACGAGCAGAAAAACCGCCTTTTTCGAGCGGAGTGAGCAGGTTTCACCGCTGAAACTTGGCAGTTTTCGCGGAAATGAGAAAACGTCCGTTTGACCGAAAACCGCTCAAGTCCAGTTGCAGCATGAAGTGCATCCGCGGTTTGTGCTTAGGAGCGAGGGCGATAGTGGCGCCGCACAGTGGATTGAGTCAACGAGAGAGGTTGGACAAAATTCGTAAACTTTAAACGCTTATAACTCCGTTTATACAAAACTTTAAGGTTCTACAAGTGGTGCCATTGATTTTCTAGTAAAATTTTCTTTTAAAAGCACCCCTTGAAATTGAAAATGTGACGATATAAACGTCAAAATTTGCAGTTTTAGTCGAAAGTTTTATGTCTGACNGGAAAAACCGCCTTTTTCGAGCGGACTGAGCTGGTTTCACCGCTGAAACTTGGCAGTTTTCGCGGAAATGAGAAGACGTCCGTTTGACCGAAAACCGCCTAAGTCCAGTTGCAGCATGAAGTGGATCTGCGGTTTGTGCTTAGGAGCGAGGGCGATAGTGGCGCCGCACAGTGGATTGAGTCAACGAGAGAGGTTGGACAAAATTCGTAAACTTTAAACGCTTATAACTCCGTTTATACAAAACTTTAAGGTTCTACAAGTGGTGCCATTGATTTTCTAGTAAAATTTTCTTTTAAAAGCACCCCTTGAAATTGAAAATGTGACGATATAAACGTCAAAATTTGCAGTTTTAGTCGAAAGTTTTATGTCTGACCTCTCTGGTTGACTCGAACCTCTGTGCGCCGGTCTGCGGGGAGTGCGCTTGGATCGAATCGTGGCGGGACGTAATCACGTCACAATTGGATCAACGTCGCAGAAACCCGACATGTTGATTTTTTTGATGAGCTGTGGCGCGCCGGGATGGTCAATCGCAATTGCACGTGTCGCAGTGTAATTTTTGCTCGGTTGATCCTCCAATGGTCGTTCGCCTTGAAGTCAGGGCCGGATTTAGGATTGAATGGGATCATAAGCGCAGTCTGAGGTGCAGGCCCCCTGATGTGCATCTCTCCGAAGAAAGGTTGTTCCACGAGAAGTGGATCGCATTTAGCAAAAAAGGAACCAGGGCTATGCGTTTCTCTTTCTTGGGTACCGTCCGTCAAATTTCGGAAAATCGCCTTTGTTCGAACGACATCGCGAGAACGGGCTTTGCCGATCAAGGTCATTCGACGAAGAAGCGATACGAATTTTTATAATCAACTCACCGGCGAGACAGCAAATCGACAAAACCGGTCGATCCCGGAAGTATCTTTTCAATCAGTCGAGAGGAAAAAAGGAAAAAATAGATGTCATTGGAGTGGAAAGTTTGAAAGAGGAAATCTGCTTTCATCCGAGAATCCTTTAATTAATAGCGTACTGTTCCACGTATAGTTCACTCGGTTCGCCTCATTGTGCGAATTATGGGAGACTGCTCCCAACGTTGTCGCTTTCATCTGATTTTTCCATAATACTCTATATGAATCGTTACGCTTTTTCCCCATTTGTGGCAACCCCGACGGCTTCTGAATGGGCTCCTCGCTGAAAGTGTTAAACTTGGTACAACTTTTTTTTTTTCATTTTTTCCCGTTTGAGCTATTGTGAGCGAGGGCTGGTTGCCCTGGCACCTTTTGTCTAAGGGTGTATTTAAAGGAAATGCAGTAATCCAAGAAGTGTTTTATTAGCCGCTTTTCATCTGAATTTTTTTTTTATTTCATGAAGTCATTTTTAGCGCTTGAGAGTGTCTCCCACGAGAGCACACAAAGAATTACAGGTCCATTGTGACGCTGCATCTTAGCCTATACCAATGCTCCTCTTGTAGACCTGTATAACGACACTTATAGATGGGGTTAGACTCCTATCGAGTTGAGGACCCGATTGGGAAAATAATTTCAACCCGATGCCATATCTGTATTGACTTTAGATCGTGCGAATCTTAATTTATTCAGCGAATAGGGTTCACATGAAGATTGCTTTGTTACTCTCTAAAATTTTTCCTCTATTCGTGTAAGTTTACACCACCCTGTTGAAAATAAAAAATCGGCGGATAGCGTAACTTTGTAGCCTCATTCGGAAGAAACTGATCATGACTCACAATTTTGGACACGAGAGCGAGATATGTCTGTCTAAACTTTAAATTTTCTTTTTCAAACCAGATCTACAGAAATCGCTTTTGCGAAAAGTTTTTTTGGCGGACTAAGGCTTCTCCTCTCTTGTATAGCTCCTCAATTACATACGCATGAAAAAATTAAACACTAAAAAGTGGCCCAAAACTGTATATAACAAGGTGGAGAAATGGTGCTGGGTCCACACCATTTCGCGGGGAAACAAAGCCAAGAAATACCAAAAATTAAAATTAGAGTCAAAAATCTTTTAGAACTCTAATGCGCACCAGTACGAGACTGAGGGGGGAGAGTGTTCAGCTCAGGCAGTTTGCAATGGAATATTAAGTTGGAGTCACGCCAAGAGATCTATACCGGTTTACATACGCATGTTACCACGATTGTGACCTCTGAGGAAATTTCTTTAATGAATGGATACAGAGCCGAAGTCACACTCGTCAAAATTATAAAGTTAGGTGGTATTGTGCCTTAGCTCTTGATGTGGCGCTTTTCTTAAGCCTGATAGTACTTTGACTCTGCAGAAAGAGTGAACACTGAACAAGCTGGCATCCGCGGACCCAATGACCCGCAAGAAGCTCCAAGACCCCTCTCCGGAACAGTCAGCGACGATCAACTTCTGCATGGATGAGAAGGGTAGCGAACGCAGTAATGACACCGTCGAGAAAGCGCGCGGGGATCGCCGAGTATGGTACCATCGATGCCGTTTTGTCGCGACTTTTCGTGCCGAGAAAAGCCAATTTTCAACCATAATCCTTATCTTCAGCATCTCCACAAACACTTGCGCGAGTGTCGGACGATTGTCGGGGAAGTAAAACTTTTAGCCGGAGATGGAACGAGGAGGAAAATACGTTTCGGTGAAGCTGTAGAGTTTATGTAGACCCACGAGAAGCTTCGTAAATATGAGTTTTGAAAATTTTCAGTGCTGGTATAGTGCATTTCGTGAGCAGAGACACCGCGCCGCACAGTGGGTCGAGTTAATTAGAAAGGTCGGGTATGAAGTTTTTGACTAAAAACGGACATTTTGATGTTTAATTCGTCACATTTTATATTTCAAGGGGCGTTTGTAGCAGGAAATTTCGCGAGGGAACCAATTGCACCACTATTGGAACCTGAAAGTTCCGTATAAACGGAGTTATGAGCGTTTAAAGTTTCCGAATTTTGTCCGACCTCTCTTATTGACTCGATCCACTGTGCGCCGCAAGGATGCCACGATGCAACTTTCTGAGCTCTGGTCCCTGGTTGCACCGCACGAAGATAAATGGACTGCATTTTGCAATAAGGAACTACACTCTTCGGCTCATTTGAAAAATTTCTCGGTACCTAAAAAATAACATGGAAATTCATAAACGTCGCATGGCGCTTGTGATATTTTGGCGGGAAGGTGACGGGATGTGTAATGTGTGTGTCTGTCTGTGGATCACTTGGACCACGTTAAGTAGAAAGGAACCAAGCCACACCAGTTATTGCCAAATTTAATTAATATTTCATATGGAAACGGTTTTGCGGAGTCTCGTGCAAATTTTAGCGATTTTCTGCATTTTAAGAGGCAAATTCCCTAAAATTTTCAAAGAAACTCGTACACACGTTCTCTCAATTATAAACAATTAAAGTGCCCAATTTTTGACGATGGCTGACGTGGCTTGGTTCCTTTTTGCTAAACTCGGTCCACTTAAATTCACCTTAAAGACGAATTTCGATGTCCAATCCGGCAATGGACCCCGAGACAGAGTTGAAGCCGCCGAAAAAACCATTTTATTGTGGCGGAGCGAGGCGGGGAAGGGCGAGGTGGCAACCACGACCGCAGGAAAGACATCAATCCTCTTAGTGACGCAGCGCATTCACGGAACAAATTGAAATTAAGACGATTAAGGTGCCCGCTTCGACTGACTCAAGGCCCCTGCCCCGGAGATTATGTCGAGAAGAATATTTCTTCCATTCCAGGATTCACGGCCGGCCGCTAGCCGCAATTTCGGGACGCTCGCCGCCCTCAAGTGTGGTGATCCAACTTCGGGGCTTCGGACTCGCTTTTCGGGAAGTCGGTGAATTTCTGCCCCGAAAATACGCATATTTACGTGAAAAACTTCTGTTTGAATGTCGTACGGAATCAATTTCCATGGACGGATGAAGGACCACATTTTACAATAAGGAACCAATATTCTGCCGTGCTAAGGAAAAACTCCGTATGAACCTTCTGGCGTTGTCGAATTTCCTCTCATAAACTGCGAATTTCCTGGTAAATTTATACATATTTTCCTCCTAATTTTTCAGATAGTTCAGTTCACAATTTTACCTAAAGATTCTGAAAATTTCGAGGAAAAATATTCATAAATTTCCTGAAAAATAAACATTCTATCGAGGGAAATTTGGCAACTCTCGAATGTTCATACGGCGTTCTTCCTTAGCACGGCAGTATTACTGGCTCATTTTAGAAACAACATTTATGCTATTGGTTTCTTTATGCAGAGAGGTGATTTTAAAGATAAGACAGAGATAGTGGTTCCTCATTGCAAAATGTAATCCAAAACATTGTGGATAATTGAAGTTTTTAATTCTGGAGGTGACTTAGATAGGGCCACTAAGTTTGTTTTACACGTAAATTTGTCCAAAAGTTCCAGTATTTTTTATTTTTTAAAGTTAATTTTTAACTGCCGACAAACCCGGAAGTGGATAGAATGACGTGAGAAGTCTTCGTTCAGTATTCACCGAACCAACATAATCAGGGATTCTTTTTCCTCTCGTTTGAAGGGATTTCTGTCTTGACGCCGCTTGTATGTTTGAATGTATAAAAAATTCTAGGTACCGAGGTGTACGCTAACTTTAAGATCAAGTAATGCCCATCATAGATTAAAGGTATGGAAGAAGGGTGTGGGAGGTTGAAAAGGCTGAAAAAGCCCACGCAACAAAGAAACTGGATATCCGTTATATCCTCATTACACCCTCCTCGTCCACAGATCTTTTTAGTCTCAGGTTTTATTCCAAGTTTCCTGACGTCACGCTTTATTATCCACCTGCTGAGTCCGGGAAGAAGGGTAGATAGGGTGGAAGTACTGCGCTCCTTTGAAAAAACAGCATATGGTCACCGGATTACGGTGGGAGTTATGCGCTTTCTGGTTTGCACGGAGAAGGAGTCGTGTTAATTTGTCATTTGAGGCGTCGACCTTTGTCGAGTAAACTGTAATTTAGGTGACTCCTCGACCGCTGTTGGCAAATCTCATACAGAAGTACTTCGTTTACAAATACTTACCTACGTGAGTAACTGAGTACGTTAGACACAGTTTTCTGAAAAATTGCATTAATTTTTAGTGAAATATGATCCGTGTAAATTAATCAGAGTATATAATCGCAAAACAAACGGGAAAGCTCTAATTCGATCGTATTAGAGAAGTACTCAGCTGTTTTCTAGGTAGGTGCGTTTTTAAGTTCCTCGAATAAGACAAGCACCATTGAGATGAAAAAACTCGCTAACCAAAATTTCAACTATCAATTATGAGAGAACTACACCACCGCTAAAACTTATATTATAAAAAAACGAATATCGTCATCCGTGCTTTGACATCAAAAGCATTACATTCAGGTATCACAGATTAATCTATTCTAAATATGTTAGGCAGGTTTGCGTCACCTTGTTGGTGGTGATGCGGCATTTGAACGCATTGCCTCTAGTATACTAGAGTCCCTTCATACTGAGAGTCAAGGCAACACCCCCTCATGGAGTCAAAAACGGGAATGAAGATTACACAAATTGAAAGTTTTTCGTAATCTTTGATCGGCCCATTTTCAAATTCCTTTCTCCGTTCCTTCTCTCATTCCGTTTGTTCTTGTCGAACCCATAATTCCTCGGTCCATTCCAGATTATAATCTTTGCAATTGGTGAAAATGTGATCTTTATTCCCGTTTGTGACACCATGGAGGCCTAAAATACGGGAACCAATCAGAAATGGATTCATATTGTCTTGACTCTCCGTATAAAGGGACTCTATTCTATAGTATACTAGCACTTTAGAGGTAGGTTGTAATAAAAAAGCGATCCTCATCGGCCGAGCGCTTAAAAGTTCGAGTTTATGAATTAGCATCGAAAAGTCGTTTTGCAAGTAGATTGGATCTACGAAACCTCGTTCGCTTCTTCTAATGTTCCTCCAAATTGAGCTTACTGAATGGCGACGCCCAGTATTTTATCGCCAAATCGCAAAATTCCGCCGCCACCCGCCAGGATAATTTATAGGGTCTCCGGCTTTATTCGGATTTGAGGTTATCATTTGGCAACGCGCCTGCCTAATTAACATGGTGCAATTACTCCAGCTAACAACCCCCAGATCCGGTTCTTCTTTTATGCGAGAAACAAAATCTCACCCTCACCGCCTTCCCGTTGGACGTTAGCGTCAATTTAATAAGGCGCTTTCTCTCGGTCAAATATTTTTAGACCCTCCAGCTCGGGCTAACAAGCTGTCTTCCGCGAGACCATTAGGGGCCGCGTCCCCCCGCGCCGCTTATTTTGAGTTGTTTCAACCCCGCGTGGTGGTGATTCTTTGTTTACCACATAACGCGGGATGTTCTGTCTCCAAGTCGAGCCCCTCTGAGGAGTCTGAACCACAGACAACGTTTCGTCGAGAAATCCTCGTGATAGCTTTCGGTTTTAAGTAGACGGGTCGGTAAAAAGACGTGTCTGAAGTTCTGGTATTTCTTGTATCGTTGCACTACACGGAGAAAAAAACTTCGTGCATGGGACCCGAAGTTAAGGTCATATGGATCTCTGAAGTTTTCTGATCATGCATCCGAAAATTTGAGGTCAAGCTTTCGAAGTTCGGGTCAGACATTGAGGCACTTCGGTATGTACTGGAGTGCTTCAGATGTGTGACCCGAACCCTTTGGTATGTATCGAAGTACTTCAGATGTCTGACCCGAACTTCGGCAGCTGGACCTCAAGTTTGTAGATAAGTGATCCAGAAACTTAGAGAGAAACACCGTATGAACCTTCTGATGTTTCCGAATTTCCTTTGATGATTTACGAGTTTTCTGGAAAACTTATGACTTGTTCTACTCGTGTTTTTCAAATGATTTTTGTCGTGGTTCAATCCATGATGTCTTAAATTTCAATTTTACTATTACTTGGGAAAGCATGGCGACGTTGAAGTTACCGGATCACGTATCTCGTCTCATGAATCTTTTTCCTTTGAATTTTCATGTATATTTGGATCGGATGTTTCCTGATTTCAAAGAAAATTAAGCTTAACCTGTCTAAAAAATTTGTGTTTTATAACAAGAAATTCGGCAACGTCGAAATGTTCTTAGGGCGTTTTTCTCGGCATGCAGAATAGTTCCGCCCTCTTTTTCTAGCTCTACCATCATCAGGCAGGTAGAGGTAATTTTTTTTTTTGCGTGATGCAGCAATACAATGCATCGGATCACGGGAGAAGAATTTGTTTTGTAAGATGAGAGTCCGTCAATGTATCAAAACACTAACCCAATAAAATATGGTAAACCTCAACGTGGGCCTACCCCAATCTGTTTCACAACGATCCATACAATTACTCTTCCTCCCTAGTATTCGAGGGGCATCATACCGGTACGAAATCCTTTGACTGGCTCGGTAACGTCCGAGCTTGTCAAACTTACCCATTTCAACACCGATCAAACCCTCAAACCTTTCGAAAAATGCGAAATCCGGCAACATGGTGAAGAAAACGCGGATTAGAGCCTAAACCTTCCGCGCCTAAACCTCTTGATTAAACGGCGACGACAAAAAAAAATCCCCCTCCTTTGCCGGTCCGCCGGCGCACGGTATCAATTATATGGGCGCTCAAAGGCTGTTTGCCTTTTATGCAAACAACATGAATATTCACTAAGTATCAATCAAGCTAGATACTCCTGCGTAGGTCCGCTCCCCGATTTTTCCCCGCCGTGAATTTTAAGCCGGCTCCAAGGGTAATTACAAAGTCAATACGGGGTTATTAGCCCGTCTTGATTGATACTCCCAAAGACACCGGATTCTGGGGTCTCGGCCCGCTTTGTTCGGGACCCGTGCGGGCAGGAGGAGAAAGCTCAATCCGTCTCCCAAGTAGGAATTTTTGGCAAAGTTCATGGATCGGGAAATTGTATTTCGTGCGGTCGATAGTTGCTAATTTTTAATTTAGCTAGTTCTGAATTTATTTTATGGTTTCATCGCATATTGCGTAACACGGAAAAAAGAAGTGGGGGTCTCCAAATCTCGGTGTATTTACTAAGAAAAGGGTAAAATTACTAAGGACTCAGGGTTCTATTTGATCCTAGTTTTTTCTTGGTAAAATTACCATTTATGGAATTGGTAATTTTACCGAGAAATCTCGGTCAAATTATCGAACTTTCTCGCGACTGCGGTAGAATTACCGAGATAAAATGGCAAAGTTACCGGGAATTGATTACCAATAAAAGTGGTATTCTTACCTGAAAAAAACAGTAAAAATACCGGTTTTTAGGTAAGTTTACCAGTCTGTCTCGGTAAAATTACCAATAATTGGTAAAAAAAGTGAGATGGTAAAGGTACCAACGGATCTTGGTAAAAACGCCGAGAATTTTTTTTCAGTGTACCTCTCTTACGGAGTGATTTGCGTTCTTACGGACCAGAGCGTTCACTCCTCTAGCGGAGAGCACTGCGCTCTTACGGAGCAAATTTCACTTCCCATTTATATCAATCTGGTTGTTTGTGAGCTATACAGGCTTCGAAATGGAATGCAGATTCCACTCTGATGTTTTTCATAGTGTGCTAAACAACCTGGCAGTGGCGTCGAAAATCGGAGGATTTGCTTTGGACCGCAGCGATAGGGAATTGATTAGCGAGCTCGAGTTCCTCCGTTAAGTTGCAACTTTCGCGTCGTTGCCGAACCTCCTCAAATATAAATTTACCCGCCGACGATGCGATGATGCCGATAATTAGCGGCAATTCGGCAGCTCCGCGCTTTGTTTGAACAAGCAGAACGCGGCCATGCGACGCGGCTTGGCGTAGCGTGACGGCCGGAAGCTCAAATCGGCGCCGCTTGTTCCCGATACTATACCTTTGTTTGACAGCCGAAAATCATCGTCGATCAAGGCGCTCGGCTCGGGGACCCAATTACTCGTCGGCTGGATTCCGGGCGTGTCCAGGAGCAAAATTGTCGCCGGTAAGCGAAAGGAAAGTCTGCGCCGATGGATTCGGGAAACCGCGTACGCTCTGCAGCGGTGAAATGTGGAGATACGAGTTTCCTCGAAATGTAGGATTGACTATTCATGCTTGGTGGCCACCGATTGGACGGATTCATGCCACATGGAATGTGTGCAAATGAATGGTTCAGTTGCGCTGGTCACTGGATCCTATTTTGATGGGTTAAGCTGCTAAAGGAGCGAAAATTATCCAGACACGTCCAAACGCCAAATTTCTCCGTGCAATTTTAACTGGATTGCATTTTGCAAAAAGTAACCAGGAGCATTCCCGTGTCGCTAAGATTGTGCAACTTTCTTCACCCTGCAAATATCTACCGATCATCGATACAAGTTTTATCTTTACTCTCAATAAACTACGAATTCAAGACAAAAATCACCTTTATAAATCTGATTTGTTTCATTATTTTAGTAATTTTATTTCAAAGCATGTATGTTGCACAATCCCAGCAACATTAGAATGCTCTTGGTTCCTTTTTGCAAAATGCAATCCAACTGAGATATTGTCCATCCATTCTTGTTAGCGTTGATTCGCATTTTCAAGTCATCCGCTTTTAAACTAATTACGGTATATTTTACGATGGAAAGATTTTCCTGGGTACCGACTTTTTTTTTACAAGATTTAGGGTATCAAAGGAAGTAAGGAAGTATATCTGTGTGAAACTAAGCTGTAGTTATTTGCCTAGATCGATTTCGATGCGTGATTCGGTTCACGCTTATTGCGGTTTTCCACCAGCAGGAAGTTTAAATTCACTAGCCATAATGTAAGCTAAGGACGTTTATTATTTATTAAGTGGTTAATTTTGAAGTTTTCGATACGTTCAAGGTGTTGTGCGTGAAGTTTTACCGAGAAAACATGTGCCGTTTTGCTTGATTTCTTACCCCTGACCGCTGCTTTCCTTCCCATAAACGCTTAAATGCTACATACAACTATTTTAACTCTGCGGATATGCGGATTGCTTGAATCCTCATTGAAGGCGTTTTATGATTCCTTACCGTGGATGTCAACTGACTCCCGTTTGTGAATATCTCGGAAGGGGTTATTACTGGCAATTATCGTCGCATGAATATTTCTCCATTTTGAACACCAATGAGGAATGTTTTTCCCCATTTATGAATCGAATTTGAATTTGCCGTATGTGCTGCCACCCTTACCGTAGCTAAGATGATTTTTTTCGGGAATAGCACACGAGTAGCCGTAAAATTATGTAAGGATGTCGTAATAATGCATTTAGGTTAAGTTCTCGATGCGATTTGCCAATAAAACTATACAGCATAAGCTATTTTGTATTTACATCTACTCACAGAATCCGCTATTTGCGTGCTCTAAGAGCTCAATGAAGCTTAAGATGGAGGAGCCAATCAAAAGCTATAGCCACATTGCCAGTGTTCGAAACTCACAGGGGCCAACGCGCCAAATGCGCCTAAAAAATTGGCCATGGCGCCTAAAAAATGAAGGTTCTGCGCCATTGTGGCCCCTGAAAAGTGCCCCTCCCCCCAAAAAATAAAAAATCCTTATTTTTATGTTTGGTAAAATTTCGAAAGTTACAAGTTACAGCTTCTAGTTCTGTGTAACTTAAACATCTTCCGTCTGATTTTCACAAAATGCGCCGTGATATATAGGCAAAAAGTCAATTTGGCCCCTAAAAATCTTCAATGGCCCCTGAAAACTGAGCTTGATGGGTCACATGGCTCCTAAAATTCTAAGGTGAGTTTCGAACACCACCCATTGCGATTATCTCTCTATCTCTATCAAGTAACTCAAGTGATTTTTTGAGAATTTAAGCAGGTCTAGTACCTCAAAATTTATGAGCAGAGGCTCTGT
Organism: Bemisia tabaci; assembly: GCF_001854935.1. Lineage (NCBI taxonomy): Eukaryota > Metazoa > Arthropoda > Insecta > Hemiptera > Aleyrodidae > Bemisia > Bemisia tabaci. The sequence goes on along the minus strand of NW_017548293.1, from coordinate 970,147 downwards.
TCTCGATCGACATAACAATAACACACACGAACGCGGCAACGGCGCGTGTCCGCCATGTGTTGCAGCGCTCCGATTTGCGTATGCATCACCAAACAATGTGTGCAAACATGTTGCGCGAACAACCGCGTGCATGCCTCCGAATGCGGGCGAACGTGCATAATGTTCTCCTCGTGACTAGTTGTTCTCAAATATTAGTGAATTTCAAAGACAATAGGTCGTTGCGGGGGTGACGTCGACGTGTTAGGTTGTGCGCTGAATATTTCCCGTCTTCCCGCCGAACCGAGTCAACGAAATCCGTTCACCGAGCTGCTAAGTCGAGGCGAATATGTGTCCGCAACGACGGGACAGGGTGCTTTTTATGACTTCCAGGAAATCAGTTTCCGATGCGCTTCAGTTCCGCGCAGTGACGTCAGCTTTTTGGGGGTAGAGAATTTGCAGGGGTTTGAAATTTGATGAACTGCCAAAGCGTCGAGATCGACGTTGCTAGGTTGTCAAATCGCAAAGCCTGTCATAGCAACGTAACGGACGTAGACCATTGTGTTTTTATGAGTGGGAGATTTGAATTCAAGCGTGAAGAAACATTAAATAATCTTGGTTACTAGCTGAAAATTCCTACTTTATAATTTCAGTAATTTTCGTTGCGCAATCCGTATTCCACGTAAAATTTTGGTTAAGAACCATGTATCAGAATACTAATCTTCATACCTTATCCGGAGTTCTATTAAGGTGTCTCGTATAAAATTGAACTCGGAATTAACAAGGCCCTTATCAACGAAGAAACTGGGGAAACGCTTGCAAGTCGCGGCCGATCACGGCGCTGGCATGCAACTATTCGTGTTCTGTGGATGCCCGTGGTGCATATGCGAAAAATTGAAGGCGCTTCGGACGCGACGGTAAAGCTGCAGAGGTGCGTTACAGTGGTGTGGCGTGCTTTGCGATATATTGATTGATCTACCATATAAACCTATTGAATAGGATCGATTATAAGGGTGTTCGCATCGAACACCCTAATAATCGATTCTTTAGCCTAGCTCAAAAGGGGAAATATCGATAATCGATTATTTACGCCTCGCCACTGATGTCTAAGTGAAAACTACCGGGTGAACTGGACACGAGGATACCTTTGGTTCATAAATTGAACAATTGGAGTGTTTCTGTCAAAACGGAGCTATGTGCATTAAGACATGAGCCCTGAGACCCATAAGAATATAGGCATAATAGGGCTCACGTCATAATGTACATCGTTCTGTTTGGCAGAAATACGTCCAATTCAACTAAATCTAAAATCAAATAAAAAATTCGAATTTGCTGACGTCTTAAAACGCCAGCCTAGTTTCGGACCAGACGCCAGACCTCAACCCGAATCAGTCCACAATCACTGAGGATGGGAAGCGATAGTTCCCGAAACTAGTCTGGTGTTTTAAGACGTAAGCGAATTAGAGTTTTTCAGTTGATTTTAGCTGTAGTTGATTTAATCAGTTCGCTGTTTTTTAGTTTCACTTTTATTGTTTGATACGTTCAATTGTTGGAGGAGATATGACAAAATGACCGAATCTACCAGACCACGTATCTCGGTTTGCGACATTGCAGAATTCCTGCCATACTTTAATTTTTAAGTAGGAAACCACTCAAAAAAAAATTTTCTTCTCAGTGCGAAAAAACTTATGTGAAAACTTCGAGGAATGATATTGAATTGTTCTCCTAAAAAAAAAAAAAAAAAATGAGAGCGGAGATTTTTAGACACCGCAAACGAGATACGTGGTCTGGTATATAGTTTCACCATTGATATGTTTCAAATGAGATATTACACCACTAATGTCACAAGGCGGTGCATTTTCTCACTTCTAAATCTATTTTTTATGCTATTTCCCAAAGCAGGAAAAAATTATGAAAAAGACTGTAAAATCAGCTATTCCATAATTTATGTTGTGTCCGAATTTCATGCTAAAAAGTGCCAGAACTAAGCTTTACAGTACTTCGAATTTGTTTGAGGCAGCGAGTTCGAATAATCGCGCCAAACACAATGCGGCCGGCGTTAAACGCATATTAGTGCCCGCAAGACTGTAGGAATACTTCACTCATTGCGCCAAACAGCGCGGTCGGCTTGGCGCGCATGTTAGCGCCTACAAGACTGCATGAATACTTCTCGCATTACGCGAAACGCAGTGTAGTCGGTCAGTTGGCGTTATTCGCATATTAGCAACTATAAGAAAGACTGTCGGAGTACCTCACGCACTCCGGTCAAGTGAGGATGCATCTGAAGAAAGGAATGATTTGCCCCACTTCTGGGAGATAAACGGAGGAATTCTCTGAGTAACAAGCTAAATCATGACGATGATTGCGACATTTACTCGTTAGAGCTCTTGCGTGACCTCAAAATCACAGGGGAGGACAGCCCCACCATGGCAATAAAAAACAACGTAAATCACATTTAAACCTTATTTAAGTCAGCGGTTTTTGATTAGCATAGAGGGATGCGACAAAAGCGCTGAAAACCCGCGCGAAATATGTCACTACGCTGAGGTAAGACCGTGACTCTTGTTTTGAAAAGAGCCCTACTGTCCGTATGATTCTTTGCTTTTGGGAGCTCATGTTAAAAATGATTTAAGCTCTTGCGTTGGCGGGGCGGCGTTTTGCAGCAGGTGACTCGAACTTAGCGAACTCTTAAAAGCTCAGACTTTCAACGTGTTCCCCCGTAAATAATTAAGCGAGGAGCAAAATTATGGCGCCGATGAGAGCGACGCTTTCGAAAAGTTTCGAAAGAATCCCGCGAACATCACCGACGCCATGTTGCGACTTTCGTCCGGAACTTCATTTTTCTTCGACTGTGGAAGGTGGTTTGAAGGTTAGGTTTCATGTGGCAATGCGTCGGCCCGCGAAAGTTTACGATACATTAAGATGCCGGCTCATTATTGGTTTCGGGAGATTAATTGCAAGCTGCGGCTAACTTTGATTTGATAAGTTTAAAAGTTCGGCCCGTCAACTTTAAACTTGAGTTGTGGCCGTGACTCGGTAGCCCGTCGGCGCGGCAAATCATGTAAAGTGATTCTCGTGTCAAGTTATTACTCCATTTTTTCATGCTGTAGCATCTAAGGCACACCAGGCAGCCAGGCTATTCTGCTGTGCGGAAGAACAGCGTATGAGCGTTAGAATGTTGCCAAATTTCGTCTTAGAAAATATTTACTCAGGAAAAAAGTTATGAATATATTCCATTGAAATTTTCAGGCTTTATTAATCAAATTAGAAGCGTAATCCCCAGAAAGATTGGAAGAGAAATATTAACCAATGGAGATGTTGCATGTGTGAAGAATTTGAGATTTGACTCTTAATTCATATGTAAAAGTTTGCGAGAAATATGATGGTGCCACTGGTTTTCTCTGAAATCAACTCCCAAGCTCAAAGAAAGCTCTCAAATTGAGGTCAAAATGGAGGGGATATCCCTCGCTATCCTGAGAGTCTACCTCTACATCAAGACAAAATATCCATGCAAAGATAGGGAGCAAATACATTAGCAGGGATGCCGTGTTTTCAGTTTTAGAGTCCCCAAATAAAGTGACAGCCCTGCCAATGTATTTTGCTCCCTATTTTTGATTGGAGAGTTTGTCTTGATGTAGAGGTGGACTCTCAGGGTAGCGTGGGGATATCCCCTCCATTTTGGCCTCAAGTTAAGAACTTCTTTTGAGCTTTGGAGTTGATCTCAGAGAAAACCAGTGGCACCATCGTGTTTCTCGCGAACTTTTACTTAAAAATCAACAGTCAAATCGCAAATTCCTCACACATGCAACATCGCAATTCAGTCTAAAATATCTGAAAATTTCAAGGAAAAATATGCGGGACTCTCTTCCAAAATTATTGTTTTTTCAGGGTAAATTTGACAACATTCGAATGCTCATACGGTGTTCTTCCTTAGCACTGCAGAACACCCCTGGAGCTTTTTCTCCCGGTGCGCGGAGAGGCTTTGGGGGCGGCAACGCGAAGCGACAAGGGCTCGTTTAACCGCATCTGGAGCCGGGCGACGGAGGTTGACCCCACTGACCCCGTGGCCGCGGCCGAGAAGTCGCATCGCGAAACGCAGCGGAAGCGATCACCGATTGAACTTGGTCGAGCCGACGGCGCACCGGAAGGGGGCGGGGGGGTGGGAACGGAGGGGAGGCTGGCGTGACTTTCGTGGAAACGCCGTCCCGTCATCGGCGTCGCGTCGCCTGCTTTGCATTTCTACGGCTCCCGGGCGCGTCGCGACGCGCCGTCCCGCGGAATCCGAACCGAGCGGACGCGCTTTTGTCGCCGCGCAAAGGTCATGCGATCCGTGGAAATCGCAGGTGGAATACTCTGCCGTGTTAAGGAAAAACGCCGTATGAACCTTCAGACGTTGCCAAATTTCCCTTGGTAAATCACGACTTTCAGGGGAAATTTGTTAATATTTTTCCTCGAATTTTTCGGATAATTTTGCTCTCAGATTCACCTAAATTTCCTGAAAATTTTAATGCCGTGCCAAGGAAAAACGCCGTGTGAAACTTCAGACGTTGCCAGATTTCCTTCGGTAAATCACGAATTTCGTTATCGCGATTTTTGAGACATTATCCATGAGGAACAACTCTCATTTTTGCTCCAGGAAAAGTTTGCAACAGGCCCATTTTGTAATATGCTAAAATTTAGGACTTTACATCCTTACAAAACTTAAAAAGGCCTTATCCTCATTAAGGAAATGTCGTTTTACCCGAAGAAAGACATGTGTCTTCATCCCGCGATTACAAAATTGTTTAAAAAAATTGACCTTCTGACAAGAAGAAAATTGTCGCCCTTCTACCATCAGGGCTCATGTCAATTTTCACGTGAGTCCCGTTTTACACTTGAATCCATGCTCTCTGACGCTCATGCGAAAATCGTGATGAGCCTTTACGTCAAAAGAGCGATGAAATGCTCTGAGGTATTCTCCAAAATTTTTCTTATTTTTGTCTTTTGCCAGGAGATGCGTCCGTGAAATTGTCAGTTAAAATTCTGAATAATTTTGCAGAAAGAATAAAAATTTTGAGTGGAAACTTTGCAACATTGAAATGGAGTTACGGTCCTCCCTGCAGGCGATAATCTAAAGAGCAAACGTGTCAGTTTTGCTAGGAGAACGTTTCCCCAAGTATCCGCTTTTTGGTTCAGAACTTCCTCGATGTTGGATATAACGAGGTATTTCTATGAAGACGGAAGAGCCCGCATTAAACCGACATCCATGGATGGGAAAAAATTCAGGGACCGTGCGGTAGATCGAGCCAAAACACTCTCATGCAAATTTCTCTCGTCATGCAGGTACGCCTAATGTCGCTCAATCATCAATATCACGTTAGTGCCTCATTCGAGTCAAACGCCCCCCCCCCCTCCATTCCACCCTCCGCTCCGACTTTTTTTCTTTTTTCCTTCATTCAAGCGCATCGCTGAGTTCATACTTAAAAAATACTTACTAGTTAAGAAATGGTGTTTTGACGACCGCCAACCGCTCCCCTTATCACACGCGATAAGAAAATTCAAGTACCTTTACGAATTGGCCTGAATCTTCGCGGTGGTTTTTTTTCGCGTCGTAGCGACTTCCGCCTTCACGTCCCGGATTGGCTGGAAAGTTGGAAATAATCAGGAAGCGGGATAATTTGTCTCTCAGTCTCAGGATGGTTCAATTGACTGTGAAATTCCCCGCTTTTCAGCTTTGTGGCTCGCTTGGGAGCCCTCGGATTAGATACCCGCTTGCGATAATGTTTATGTGTTTCGTTGGAAGTGGGGTTGTGGGACAAAGATATTTAAGCGGTAATATCTCGTAAGAAGAACGACACTTGAGCTGGAAAATTATATTAAGTAAAACATTTTAAGCGTGGTATTTTGCATGAACAGTCGCATGTGGCTGCTCTCGAATGACGAAATTGTCGACCGCAGTGTTGAGAATACAGAAAATTAGACGGACGAATTTAATCTGAAATAGTAAAACAGCATTTCTTATTGCCCAATTTTCGCTCACTTTTTAGTTTTATATCAAAGAAATGAACCACTTAACGCATATGAACTCCCTGTGAATTTATCCTATACCACTGTATGGAAGAACGCTGCATGAATCTTCAGACGTTGTCAAATTTCCTCTGATAAGAAACAAATTTTTAGGGAAACTTTTGAACACATTTCCTCCAGTTTTCTAGAAAATTATAACCGGATTCTATATTATCTGAAAATTTCGAGGGAAAATACTCAAATATATAGATTATTGGAGGAATGTTGGCAACTTTCGAATATCCACGCGGCCTTTTTCCTCAGCACAATAGTAAAGTTATCAGGAAATTTCAGTATTTTTTGAAGAATTAGTCAATGGTTTTTTAAGCATGGATTATTTATCAAGCGAGCGAGAAATCCTTTAAAAAACCACTGGCCGACTCCTAAATACTGCAATTATTATAATGGACCACTAGACAAGGTACGAATTTAAGCATTCTGATACATGTTTCTTAACCAAAATTTCACGTAGAACACGATTCACGCAACTAAAATGACTGAAACCAACTCCTAACAAAGATATCAACGTTTTTATTTCACATTGGTCACGAGGAATTTGAGCTGCCCGCTGACGAGAAACTCAAAGGTCTACGCAAGTCAAATCGCGCACTACAACGGTTTCAACAAGCTCCTCAATCGAGTAATGTTCATTTCCCACCATGTGTTGTTCAAACTGTAAGCAATTTGCTACAGCTGAGCCAAAGTGTCAAGATTGAGGTTGCCAGATTTGTATATCGTAAAGACTGTCATGATAACGTTTAGCGCGCGATGTGAATCACGTAGAACATTGAGTTTTCATGAGCGGGTGGTTTGAATTCACGCATCAAGAATCATTAAAATCTTCGTAAGGAGTTCATTTCGGTAAATTTCGTTGTGTGCATCGTGTTTTACGTGAAATTTTGGTTAAGAAACATGTATCAGAATGCTGAAATTCGTACCTTATCTAGTGGTCCATTGGCCGCCATAACAAATCTTCAGTTCGTCAAAAAATATACCGCCATAGCTCCATGTCTCAGTGCTGTTTAGTTCATCTCTCTTCAAAAAATAGAGGGAGAAACTTACCGACCAAATTTATCATGACCTAAATTCCGCTCCTGATGGGCTGCGAAACTCACAGTTGGCAGAGAATAGGATCATCTAATGTAGAGTTTTCAAATTGTTGCCACAAAATGGAAGTAAATGTTAAACGGTCGAAGCGTATATCATCTGCCAACTCCTGTGTTGTATGACCTTTCATGTTTATTTTGGGCGGTGTTCTGCTTGCCCCCACGGGAGAAAAATCCGGGCATCTAGTTGGTAGTTTTAGGCGGAAAATCCGGGAATTTTACTCATATTGTTGACCTCGTTTCCGCACTGCGGTCAGGAACGCAGAAATTGGGGAGGAGGGGAAGGGGAGTTCTCTCTCCCCCCTCTCTTTCTCTCCTTCTCTTGCGTTTGCGGTCGGAGAAGCCGTACGTGCACTTACGCGGCATGGATGCCGAACCACCTCACGCGGCTTTTTCAATGCGAGTGACGTCATACAAGCAGGAAATTGCGTTTTCCTCGCGTGCACACAAGCCATCCTGATTCAAACGGCTTAAGGAAGAAACTTTTAAAATGAAATTTATCGCTCGTTTTAATCCTAAATTAAAAATAGGCATTTACAGAAATAAAAAATAATATATCTTAAAAAAACTTAAAGTTAGACGAGATAGCTTTGCGTCACTTTGATCCTAAGGGGAAGTGTCAGAAGTATTGTTTTTAAATCCGCGAATCACACTTTAGGCTCTTTAGCTTCATCAAGTGGTCCATTGAGCATGCGAAGCGCTAATTTGGGGGTTGGGCTGCATAGCAACCAAGAAAGGAACCCCGTTCATAGATCCAAAGGGTAAGCCTTCATGAGAATCTCCTTTAATTCTGCCCTTCTAATGAACGCTTTATGAGCGTGCAGAATATGCTAAACTGCACTGAATTTATGTCTAATTAGGAGGAAAGTTTATGAGTATATATGAGTGTTTTCTCTTGAACTACACAGGTACCAGATTGAATTGCAATTAAATTTACTTGAGAGTGTCAAAGGAAAATTTGTGCAAGTTTCTTAGAAAGTGTGAATTTAAGTATGAGAAATTCGGTAACGTTTGAACGTGCATACGACGCAGAGTACCTTCCTAAACTATTTTTCCCGCCAGTCGAAATAAGCACAAGGCGTCTCTAAGTACTATTCTGCCGTCTTAAGGAAAAACGCAGTATGGGCTTTTAGATGTTGCNCGTGGAAACGCCGTCCCGTCATCGGCGTCGCGTCGCCTGCTTTGCATTTCTACGGCTCCCGGGCGCGTCGCGACGCGCCGTCCCGCGGAATCCGAACCGAGTGGACGCGCTTTTGTCGCCGCGCAAAGGTCATGCGATCCGTGGAAATCGCAGGTGGAATACTCTGGCGTGCCGAGGAAAAACGCCGTATGAACCTTCAGACGTTGCCGAATTCCCTTTGGTAAATCACGAATTTCAGGGGGAATTTGTAAATATTTTTCCTCGAATTTTTCGGATAATTTTGTTCTCAGTTTCACCTAAATTTCCTGAAAATTTTAATGCCGTGCCCAGGAAAAACGCCGTATGAACCCTCAGACGTTGCCGAATTTCCTTTGGTAAATCACGAATTTCATCATCGCGATTTTTGAGACATTATCCATGAGGAACAACTCTCATTTTTGCTCCAGGAAAAGTTTGCAACAGGCCCATTTTGTGATATGCTAAAATTTAGGAAAATTATTACTTTACATCCTTACAAAACTTAAAAAGGCCTTATCCTCATTATGGAAATGTCGTTTTACCCAAAGAAAGACATGTGTCTTTATCCCGCGATTTCAAAACTGATTAAATAAATTGACCTTCTTACAATAAGAAAATTGTCGCCCTTCTGACGTTTGGGCGCATGTCGGTTTCCAAATCGTGAGTCCTGTTTTAAATTAAAATCCAATGTTTTATGGTGTTCATGAGAAAATCGAGATGCGTCCTTACGTCAGAAAAGCGACGAAATGCTTTTGAAGTATCTTCCAAAACTTTTCTGATTTTTGCCTTATGCTGGGAGATATTTTTCGGTCCGTGAAATTTTCAGTTACATATTCCAAACAGTTTTGCAGGAAGAATGCAAATTTTGAGTGGGAATTTCGCAACATTGAAATGGAGTTACGTTTCTTCCTCCCGGCGATAATCTAAACAGCAAAAGTGTCAGTTCTGTTAGAAAATCGTTCCTCGAAGTATCCGCTTTTTGGTTCAGAACTTCCTCAATGTTAGATATAACGAGGTATTTCTATGAAGACGGAAGAGCCCGCATTAAACCGACATCCATGGATGGGAAAAAATTCAGGGACCGTGCGGTAGATTGAGCCAAAACACTCTCATGCAAATTTCTCTCGTCATGCAGGTACGCCTAATGTCGCCCAATCATCAATATCACGTTAGTGCCTCATTCGAGTCAAACACCCCCCCCCCCCCCCCCCCCCCCCCCCNTTCTTTTTTTCCTCATTCAAGCGCATCGCTGAGTTCATACTTAAAAAATACTTACTAGTTAAGAAATGGTGTTTTGACGACCGCCAACCGCTCCCCTTATCACACGCGATAAGAAAATTCAAGTACCTTTACGAATTGGCCCGAATCTTCGCGGTGGTTTTTTTCGCGTCGTAGCGACTTCCGGATTGGCTGGAAAGTTGGGAATAATCAGGAAGCGGGATAATTTGTCTCTCAGTCTCAGGATGGTTCAATTGACTGTGAAATTCCCCGCTTTTCAGCTTTGTGGCTCGCCTGGGAGCCCTCGGATTAGATACTCGCTTGCGATAATGTTTATGTGTTTCGTTGGAAGTGGGGTTGTGGGACAAAGATATTTAAGCGGTAATATCTCGTAAAAAGAACGACACTTGAGCTGGAAAATTATATTTGAATGTAAGTAAAACGAAGCTTGGTATTTTGCATGAACAGTCGCATGTGGCTGCTCTCGAATGACGAAATTGTCGACCGCACTGTTGAAAATACAGAAAATTGGATAGACGAATTTAACCTGAAACAGTAAAACAGCATTTCTTATTGCCCAATTTTTGCTCATTCTTTTAATTTTATATAGCAAAGAAATGAACCACTAACGCCTATGAACTTCCTGTGAATTTCTCCTATACCACCGTGCTAAGGAAGAACCCCGCATGAATTTTCAGACGTTGTCAAATTTCCTCTGATATAAAACTAATTCTTAGGGAAACCTTTGAACACATTTCCTCCAGTTTTCTAGAGAATTATAACCGGATTCTATATTTTCTGAAAAATTCGAGGGAAAATACTCAAATCGTCGCTCCTCTGACGACAGGGCGTATCTCGATTTGCACGTGACCTCTGTGCTCCGTATAACTCTATGCTTTCGAAGGATCATGTGAAATTTGAGATACGCCCTTTACGTTAGATGAGCGACGAAATATGCAGTCTATTGGAGGAATTTTGGCAACTTTCAAATATCCACGCGGCGTTTTTCCTTAGCACGGTAGTATAAATATCAGAAGCAGTATTTTTTGAAGAATTAGTCAGTGGTTTTTTAAGCATGGATTATTTATCATGTGAGCGAGAAATCCATTAAAAAACCCCTGGCTGACGCCTTAAAAAAAGAAATACTGCAATTATTATAATTGGCCGCCATAGCAAATCTTCAGTTCGTCAAAAATGTACCGCCATATAGCTCCATGTCTCAGTGCTGTTTAGTTAATTTCTCACCAAAAAATAGAGGAAGAAACTTACCGACTAAATTTATCATGACCTAAATTCCGCTCCTGATGGGGTGCGAAACTCACAGTTTGCGGGGAACAGGATCATCTAATGTAGAGTTTTCAAATTGTTGCCACAAAATGGAAGTAAATGTTAAAACGGTCGAAGCGTTTATCATCAGCCAACTCCTATGTTGTATGACCTTTCATGTTTATTTTGGGCGGTGTTCTGCTTGCCCCCACGGGAGAAAAATCCGGACATTTAGTTGGTAGTTTTAGGCGGAAAATCCGGGAATTTTACTCATATTGTTGACCTCGTTTCCGCACTGCGGTCAGGAACGCAGAAATTGGGGAGGAGGGGAAGGGGAGTTCTCTCTCCCCCCTCTCTTTCTCTCCTTCTCTTGCGTTTGCGGTCGGAGAAGCCGTACGTGCACTTACGCGGCATGGATGCCGAACCACCTCACGCGGCTTTTTCAATGCGAGTGACGTCATACAAGCAGGAAATTGCGTTTTCCTCGCGTGCACACAAGCCATCCTGATTCAAACGGCTTAAGGAAGAAACTTTTAAAATGAAATTTATCGCTCGTTTTAATCCTAAATTAAAAATAGGCATTTACAGAAATAAAAAATAATATATCTTAAAAAAACTTAAAGTTAGACGAGATAGCTTTGCGTCACTTTGATCCTAAGGGGAAGTGTCAGAAGTATTGTTTTTAAATCCGCGAATCACACTTTAGGCTCTTTAGCTTCATCAAGTGGTCCATTGAGCATGCGAAGCGCTAATTTGGGGGTTGGGCTGCATAGCAACCAAGAAAGGAACCCCGTTCATAGATCCAAAGGGTAAGCCTTCATGAGAATCTCCTTTAATTCTGCCCTTCTAATGAACGCTTTATGAGCGTGCAGAATATGCTAAACTGCACTGAATTTATGTCTAATTAGGAGGAAAGTTTATGAGTATATATGAGTGTTTTCTCTTGAACTACACAGGTACCAGATTGAATTGCAATTAAATTTACTTGAGAGTGTCAAAGGAAAATTTGTGCAAGTTTCTTAGAAAGTGTGAATTTAAGTATGAGAAATTCGGTAACGTTTGAACGTGCATACGACGCAGAGTACCTTCCTAAACTATTTTTCCCGCCAGTCGAAATAAGCACAAGGCGTCTCTAAGTACTATTCTGCCGTCTTAAGGAAAAACGCAGTATGGGCTTTTAGATGTTGCCAAATTTCCCTCGAAAAAATATTCATTTTTGCAGAGATACACGCATATTTATACTTGAAATTTTCGGATATTATAGATTAAATTTCGAACAAAACGGGAATAAAAAATTTCAGAGTTTTTACGGTAAATTCGGTTTTATCGAAGGAAATGTGGCAACATTTGCAGGCTCATGCGGCGTTTTGCCTTAACACAGCAGTATGAAAGAGAATAATACGGTCTTCCACTGCTTCTTGAAAAGAAGTGGCTGTGACACCGGGAAGGGTTATAATTTCCCTGTCCGCGAAGGCCATGCCAAATGTGCGCGGAGCATCCGGGAGAAACTTAATCCCACTCACAGTGGTTTATTTTTAACTTCTTTAAGCCCAGAAGGACGCCGTGTAATAACGCAGACGGAAAGAGCGTGGAATGGCGGAAAAATAGTTATAATAAACAAAAAATAATATCGCAGCGGCGAGATAAGTAAAGCGAATAGGAGGTCATAAAACGGCCATTATCGCGGATCGCGGAGCAGCGCCTTTCTTGGGCCGCGACGAAAAAGGCATTATGAGTGCATTGTAAAAACATATTTCAGGTGGCTAGTAAAATATTGCAACACATTTTGCGCCGCTCTCACCTCTCCGCATACCTATCCGCCATTCTTTTCCCGGAGTTGCCAGACTTCGACACAGTTCCCTGCTTCACACCGTACAGGGGAAAGGAAAAAGAAAAGAAATCTTTGATTCGATTCTTTCGACACAAAAACTACACCGAAAAAAAAAGGAAGTTAAATTAACATTCTGAATGTAAAAAAAGTGTGCGAGAACTTATAAATGCTGAATTACCCGCCACAGCACTTAATTTTACATCTTGGCATTGCTGAAGTAACTGCTGTGGCAGGTATTTTAGCATTTTGTAAGTTCTCGCACACTTTTTTTACATCCAGAATGTTAAATTAACTTCAATTTTTTTTCGGTGTTCAGACTATCTGTGTTCGAAACTCACAGGCGCCAACGCGCCAAATGCGCCTAAAAAATCGGCCATGGCGCCTAAAAAATGTAGGCTCTGCGCCAACGTGGCCCCTAAAAATTGCCCCCTAAAAATCTGAATTTTCATATTAGGCGATTATTCGAAATTTTCAGCACCACAAGTGAAAGCTTTCTCTATTCTTCACGATCTCATCATTTGTGCTTTTGTCTTCCCCAAGTTACAGCTACTTACTAGTTCTGTTACGAAAACATCTTGCGTCTAACTTTTCACTAAATGTGGCGTAACACATAGGCAAAAAGTCAATTTGGCCCCTAAAAAATCTTCAATGGCGCCTAAAAATCGGGCTTGATGCGCCACATGGCTCCTAAAACTCAAAGGTGAGTTTCGAACACTGGCTAGTATGTCTGGAGAGTGATTTCATTATCCGATGTACCTGGTCCTTCAATATGAAGATTCTCCAGTAAAAAAGGCCTATCCGAGGGTTCCACGTTTCCACCAAACCTTAAGGCGCGTTTTTTAGTGTTCATTCAATCCAGCCAGAGAATATAAAATTTAGAGACTTCGCTATGCTATCTTCCCTATTGTGTAAAAGTAACTCTCGGAAGTCAACTCTCGGACTAGCTTTATGATGGCTGATGACCAAAGAATCAAGCAATTGGTCTAGTGTTACCTATTTTTGAAGAACTCGCCAAGCAAAGTGTTCATCCCGACTTTCATCAGTAATCATTGGCTACTTTATGCTCAGCAAGTTTGCTCATCAACCATCATCAGTGGAAAAATATCATTGTCTTTCGAACTTTGTAATTTTTACCTCACCTGAGTAAATTTCTCAGATTGTTAGTGCAGGACCTTATATTGTCCCTGAATCTGGCGACTATGACGTCACTGGTCACCAATCACCAACAATAATCATAATTCCTACGTAAATAAGGAAAATCCATTATTCTCACAGCCGTTTGGCAACTCGGCATTTAATCCTACGCGTTTGGGTCTCGTTTGAAGTCATAATTATTTTCTCTGCAGTGGCACCCTATTCGCCAAATTTCATCGGATTTCAAATATTCTCGATAGAAATGTGGTGTTTTTATCACCGATTCGGCAGCGTGGAATCTCGAACCGGTCAATTCTTCATATCCCTGCTCCCTTTACTTAGGTAATAAATCCCACGGGAGTTTTAATCGCTTAACCTTAATAAATAAGACCAGGATGCAGTCTTCGCGTTTCATTTTGCATTTTTAATTCTTTAATGAAACCTCGGGTGGTAGATGAGCTAGTGGCTTTTTTTCGCCCCTTAATTTAAATGGTCTGAATTGAACGGGAAATATGGGGGGTGGCAACCCTTGATTTATGATTTGCCTTCGCTGCAAGCCGTAAAAATAACTGGGGCCAGTATTAATCTGTGAGACCCAATTTTGAACTGATGTTGTGTTAATCTCTCCTGTTCGCAATATCTTGGCTTCCCACCGTCACCGTCATGAAACACGCGTAATACAAAGAATATAAACTATGAAGATGGAAAATGTTTTGTTTCAAAATAAGAAATGCAGATTGAATTCGGAAATGTGAACAGCGCTTCTTATAGAAACTGATTTATTGAGCCCATCTATAAATAAAGCCACTTTCATGGAGCAACTATAAACACTGATATAATATCTCCATATTGATCCAAACAAATCGAGCTGTTTTTGCATGCTAAGATTAAATGATCAGTCCCAACAAATTTGTCAAAGTTTGGATGATCACATGACGTTTACCTTTAGCACATCAAAGCGTTATAAATAAGGTTTAGGACGCAACGACGGTTTCTACGATGGGTTCAAAATTTCCGTTCCTATTGAATTTTTTAAAGGAAACTAAACCATCGTCACGGTTGAAAGTCTCACAGAATGTTCTCTTTATACATAGATGAATAATCACAAAAGTTTTCAAGAAATGACGTCGAGTTTTCTGTTTAGAAAAAAGAGTATGATAGGAGGTCTGCAATGCCGCAAACCAAGGTAAGCAAAACGCACCTCTGCAGTCTGCAGTTTTACCGTCGCGTCCGAAGCGCCTTCAATTTTTCTCATATGCACCACGGGCATCCACAGAACACGAATAGTTGCATGTCAGCGCCGTGATCGGCCGCGACTTGCACGCGTTTCCCCAGTTTCTTCGTCGGGCCTCGTTAATTCCGAGTTCAATCTTATGTGAGAATCCTTAAGAGACCACCGGACAAGGTATGAAGATTTGTATTCTGATACATAGTCCTCAACCAAAATTTTACGTGGAACACGGATTGCGCAACGAAAATTACTGAAATTACAAGGTAGGAATTATTAGCTAGTAACCAACATATTTAATGTTTTTTCAAGCTTGAATTTTCTTAAGTTTTATCAAATTATCTTTGGTAATAATAATTATCTTAGGTAATAACGATTATCTTAGGTTTTAACAAATTATCTCAGGTTTTGACAAATTTAACAAAATATATCTTTATCAATAAGATTAAACGTGTGGAGTGATTATATTGTCGATAAATTCCTTTAAAGAGTGTCGAGGACATAGACATAGACAAGAGACATTTATTAAAATGTTTGAATCAGTATCTTTCTAGGGGTCCATTGTTTCTTATTCTAAGATTTCTTTTCCTTTTCTTCTTTTACATAAGAAAGTGAATAAAACTTAATAGGCTCACAAGGAACAACTAATATTTTATTGGATCCGAGGGATTGCATTCAGAACGAGGTTGCGGCGTGCGAGGTTCCGGGCTCGTAAAAAGTGCCGAGTTCGATGGGTTTACGACCCGGACACTTTAGCCGGGTCTGCATAAGTATGCCATTGTGATATTGCACTGCCGCTAGGAGTCCCGTCCCCGGCCCGTTGTCCCATTTCCATAGCGGGGCCTCGCCCGCGGTTGTAAACAAAAGGACGGGATGCGCCCACTCCCGCAGCCTTTGTCTCCGTTTCGCAATCTACCAAATGGAGGAGATGAACGGGATTTGATCTAGTATCGACGCGACTTCCTCGCGCCCGATTTCATTTTTCAGATCCTCGATCCATGACTCGCGGCTAAACGGGCCGGAATAAACAAACGAAATAGAGGCTACTGGGTCACTGAACCATGAACGAATTTTGACTTTCGAACACATTTTTCTGAAGGTGAATGACGCGACACCGCTTTTCCGCAAACTTGAATTGCCCCGATTTAGGTCTGGAGAGAGAGAAAAAGAAAATCACTAGGAAGTGGCCCGAATATTGCATGTAACAGGGTGGAGAAATGGTGCTGCATGGGTCGACAAAATACGTATCTCGTTTCATATAGACGTGGAATCGGGAGAATCCCTATGTTTACTCAGAGTCCCTTTATACTGAGAGTTAAGACAATGTGAATCCATTTCTGATTGGTTACCGTATTTTAGGCCTCCATAGTGTCACAAGCGAGAATAAAGATTACATTTTCACCTATTGCAAAGATTATAATCTGGAATGGACCGGAAAATTACGTGTTCGGCAAGGAACAAACGAAATGAGAGAAGGAACGGAGAAAGGAATTTGAGAATGGATCGATCAAAGATTACGAAAAACTTTCAATTTGTGTAATCTTCATTCCCGTTTGTGACTCCATACGAGGGGAGGGGGTTGTCTTAACTCTCAGTATAAATGGACTCTATGTTTATATAATGATCCAATCGATATCGATACAGTCGCAGCGATGGAACGCTGAAAATGTATCGTATACAATATACTGCGCTTGTTTCTTTCCATGTCAGGAGGGAATTTTGAAAATCGTGACATCGTTGAGATTGACCGGTGTTGGTCGGGACTCGGTGGAGCTTCGCAAAGGCGTGTGAAAAGCACGGCGTACGCGTAAAATCACGCGAAACACGCTCGAAGCGTGAAAAAAGTTTAAAAAAAACAGCCCTGAATGAAGCGCGACAGCCCTTGAGGTAGTCATGTAAAATGGACGCTGGGGTCCGGAGAAGCGCGGCTCGGACTGACGGAGTTTGATACCGGTATATTCAAATGAGATGAAAGCCTGCTCTGTTGCCGAATTTACTAAAGAAATGCAATTTGCGGTCGTATAGGAGGAAGAAAGGGTCGCGCTTTTTCATACAAGCACTCCATGCAGAACTTGCGAGGCACGAATTCGTTCAGCACAAATCGATCGAGAAGTATGAACGTGAATCGGTCGACAGTTCTTTAAAAAACCGGGTTGATTCGATCGAAAACCATAAACGTGAACCGATCGACAGCGACTTGATCGACAAACCCGTTAACCTATCTATAATG
Source organism: Bemisia tabaci (assembly GCF_001854935.1). Lineage (NCBI taxonomy): Eukaryota > Metazoa > Arthropoda > Insecta > Hemiptera > Aleyrodidae > Bemisia > Bemisia tabaci. Next base: position 952,954 of record NW_017548293.1, on the reverse strand, counting down.
ATTGACACTGATTCGATTGACAAAATTCGATCGATCCATGGTGTTGTCGATCGATTCACGGGTATGTCGATAGAGTCTCGCGGTCGGTCGGTTTGTTTTCGATTGATGCATGTAGATAGAACCAACCCTGTTTTTTAAAAAAGTGTCGATCGTTTCACGTTCATATTTTTCATATTGTGGTCTTACAGTAGGAAGAAAGGGTTGCATTTTCTAATACGAGCACTTTTTGTGGACTGCAAGTATTTTCATGGATTATATTGACAACATCAATGTATCTAGATTAAAATATTGTTGCTTGTGCCTCGGTGAATGCAGTAAGGAGAGACGTGCCTTCAATTGTGTGCATATGCAACGCAGACATCCACAGAACACGAATAGATGTATCCAAGAACCGTGATCGGTTCGTCGACGCAGATGTTTCCTAATTAAAATTACTAGATATCTTCTTAGTCTCTTGTGAATTAGTCTCTTCTTAGTCTCTTACGAAGCCCTTCTGGGTTGAAGGTTCACACTATGAATAACTGTTCGAAAAAACATTATTTTCTTGCGAAGCTGAAAAAAATCCTGTAAAAGATTCACAGCGAATGTAGGTGTTTTTCGCCGCTCATTGCATTTTTGAGCAGGGTCATAAAATGCAGTTCACATGATAGTTGATATCGATTATAATGTAGTAAATCGGGAAAATCAAAGAACTTTCGGCGACCGGGGAAAGTCAGGGCAAGTTAGGAAAACCTCAGGAAAAGTCAGGGAATTTCTGGTAAGATTACCGGACAAATCAATAATTTAAACAATTATTCTAAAGAAATTGCAACGTCACTCTCTAAGAGGATGGAAGAATAGGAAAATTCATGGAATTTAACACTATTTTTAAAGAGGATATATTTCCTTCGACTGTCAGAAAAAAGCAGGAAAGGTTAGCAAAAGTCAGAAAATTCGAAAATGGAAAATTTATGGATAATCTGATTTCAATAAATGACCATTATATGAGGAATCCGCCTTCAGTTTTTCGCATATGCAACAATACATCCACAGAACATGAGTAGTTGCATTCAGGCGCCGTGATCGGTCTGGCGACCGAGATGCTTCTTAATAAAGGTTCCTAAATCTCTTCCTGCTTTGCGATGCAAATTCCCTCTGTCATGCAGACTCTAAAGTATGAATAATTTTCGAAAAAAGTCACGAGTAAGTCTCATGATGCAATCGGAGCACAGTCCGCGCTGGCTTGCCGAGCATAGAGTCCCTTTGTACTGAGAGTCAAGACAATGTGGATCCATTTCTGATTGGTTTCCGTACTTTAGACCTTCACAGTGTCACAAACGGGAATAAAGATTACATTTTCACCAATTGCAACGACTACAATCTGGAATGGACCAGGGAATTACGGGTTCGGCAAGGAACAAACAGAATGAGAGAAGGAACGGAGAAAGGAATTTGAGAATGGGCCGATCAAAGATTACGAAAAACGTTCAACTGGTGTAATCTTTATTCCTGTTTGTGACTCCATGAGGGGTATTGTCTTGACTCTCAGTATAAAGGGACTCTAGCCGAGCATAGAGTCCCTTTATACTGAGAGTCAAGACAACCCTCCTCATGGAGTCACAAACGGGAATAAAGATTACACAAATTGGCAGTTTTTCGTAATCTTTGATCGGCTCATTCTCAAATTACTTTCTCCGTTCCTTCTCTCATTCTGTTTGTTCCTTGTCGAACCCGTAATTCCCTGGTCCATTCCAGATTATAATCTTTGCTATCGTTAAAATTGTAATCTTTACTCCCGTCTGTGACACTGTGGAGGCTTAAAATACGGGAACCAATCAGAAATAGATTCACATTGTCTTGACTCTCAGTGTGAAGGGACTCTAGCCGAGCAGAGCGGCAACAGGGGTACAATATGATGGACGGGGACGCAGCGTCCCCCATGCCGCCTCCCGCGGTCGCCATGGCAACAAACCGCCGAGAAATTATAAATTTAACCGACGACTCATCCGCTCAAAAACGCGCTGCGCTCTCTGTTTACCCGCCATTAATAATAGATGCGACGCAAAGGTCAATGTCTGGCCGGTGATTAGCAGTCACCGGTCTCAAGCTCAAGTCGCCGAGATGCCTCCACGCCTCCTTCGATGGTGTCCACCTGTCCGCTGGAAAATATCGAGTCGCCCGCTGCACTCTCGACGGGATGTGTAGTTGTGGCCTCCCCCGATCCGTCTGGCGTCTATTTACTCGACCCCACGTTGTGGTTCTTTGCTTTCACTTTCCGAGCCGAGTTTCGCTTTCCCGGCGTCTGCGTCGAAGTGGTTTCGATCCGACGCAGCCTTGGCATCTCGTCGAGGTCTTTCATAAACCGACGGTGAACCTAGAGTCCCTCCATACTGAGAGTCAAGACAACACCCCTTCAGAGTCACAAACAGGAATAAAGATTACACCAGTTGAACGTTTTTCGTGATCTTTGATCGGCCCATTCTCAAATTCCTTTCCCCGTTCCTTCTCTCATTCCGTTTGCTCCTTGTCGAACCCGTTTTTCCGCGTCGTGCTTTCCACACGCTTTTGCGAAGCTCCACCGACTCCCGACCAACACCGGTCAATCTCAACGATGTCACGATTTTCAAAATTTCCTTCTGACACGGGTAAAACAAGCGCAATAGATTGTGCTCGATACATTTTCAGGCGTTCTATCGCTGCAATTGTATCGATATCGATTGGATCATTATGTAAACATAGAGTCCCTTTATACTGATAATAAGACAACCCCTTCCCCCGCATGGAGTCACAAACGTGATTAAAGGTTACACAAATTGAACGTTTTTCGTAATCTTTGATCGGCCCATTCTCAAATTCCTCTCTCCGTTCCTTCTCTCGTTCTGTTTGTTCCTTGTCGAACCCTGTTATTCCGCGGTCCATTCCAGATTATAATCTTTGCAATCGGTGAAAATGTAATCTTTATTCGCGTTTGTGACACTGTGGAGGCCTAAAATACGGTAACCTATCAGAAATGGATCCACATCGTCTTGACTCTCAGTATAAAGGGGCTCCAGTTGAACCCGCAGAAACGCGTGTCTCCATGTACGCTCTCTATACAGGGTGATCCAGGAGTAAACGGCCAGACTGCAGGAGCGTGTTTTATGGATCAAAGTAAGGTTTTTTTGTTGTATAAAGCTTTTTTCCAAAAGAGCCCCAATCGGAGCTACGCCCCCCCCCCAAAAAAAAAAATTGGAATGTAAATTATTTTACCTGAATTTTGCCAACGGCTGTGCACCAAATCTCATGAAAATTTGTACTTTTCTTTACTTGTACGCTCTGAATTCATAAATGATCTAAAATAATCGAAGTATCAATTTAAAGAGGGGATTTGGGGGTGTTTTGACTCCTGCAGTCTGGTCGTTTAACCGTTGATCACCCTATGTGTAATGCTTTATGCAACTATCTTAACTCTGTGGATGTGCGGGTTGCTTAAATCCCATTCACAGGAGCTTCCTAGTTCCTTTTAAGTTTTTTTTTTTTTTTTTTTTTATTTCGATTGGTACTGGTAAATGGGGTATTGCTAGATTGAGTATGGAGCTATGCGCCGCAGGATATAATTGGACCGAGTTTGACCGGAAGGAACCAAATCACATCAGGATTAAACTAGGAGAATGAAGTTTTATTATTCCTCCATCAGATTCAATCGACGATAGTGATATTGCAGGAACGCGTCGCTCGGTTTGAGATGTTGCAGACTTCCTTGTCATACTCTCTTCTTTAGATGAAAAAACATTCAACATCATCTAGCATTTTAGTTCATCATTAGTAGCCAATGTTCTGCTTAATACAGAAACAACGTATTTACTATTGATTTCCCAAAAGAGCAGGGTGCTTTTTCACCGGCGAGTCCGGCACGTATTGACTCCTTTCCCATGAGCGCTGTAGGTACATATAATGCTAGATGCAACTAATAAAACTCCGTGGATGTGCTGGTTGCCTGAATCCTATTTGCAGGCTTTTAATAGGTCCTTTCCGCAGACATCAACCTATACCATTTCCTGATTATCTCTAAAGGAGCCAATATTCAATAATACAGTAAAGCAAGCAAGAACAATGCAGGTAAAATCGGAAGGACGAGTATATCAGTTTTCGACATAGTAGACTTCCTGTTATTCATTATTATTAAATGCGGATCTACCTAACTACTTGTGAATATTGCCTCTTTTGAAGATATTTAGAAAATTATATAGAATGACGTTTGCGAAGGGGAACTTTAAAGTACCTGCAACTGAGATTAAAGCACCCGCACATCTTTCTTGATTTTTCCACTCGATGGGAAGGAAAATTTGTAAAACTTTAAAGCATTGGCGTTGGTTTGTTCCCTTCCATTCTCGAAGGAAGTGCGGGGTCCGGGGTCTCTAAAATATATTTTACCTGCAAAGTCCCTGAGACATATGCAAATCCAGACACTTCGCACGGAGATGGGGGGTCCAGGGGGCTGCCCCCTAAAAATTGTAAAAGTTTGAAGCATCTAAAATGCAGTGTGAGTCAATTTTATCATGAATAATTACGAATTCCTTCCTTTTCCTATTCCCCTGTTACTTCCTTGTTTTTCCGGGCAAACGTACACCCCCCCCCCTTCCATGGATCCGCCTTTGATCTGAGGAAAGTATCTGTTCAAGGAATGACTTTGAATATGACCCAAAAGATGAGCCAATCAGAATTGGGTCCCCCAATGTCCATACTCTCCCCATGAAGGTACTCCACTTACAGCTCGCCTTTTTATCGGGCTTAATGATCGTAAGAGCATAATTGGTGCATGCTAATGAACTCCAAACAGCGGGAATCTCCGACTCGCCTAGCGTCCAGCCTTGTTTGCGTTGCGCGCCCTGTTTTATTGAAGTCCATTCGAGCGCAAGTAGGGCCGCGCACTGCAAACGAACTCACTGTATTTATTTTCAACGGATGAAGAGCCACTTAACTTTTTTCCCTTCGATTCCCAGAATTTCAGTTTCAACGTGGACCGCGGAAGTTGCCAATCCGTTTTTAATTCGAACTTAACACAATTCGGGAACAGAGACAATTATTTCAAAGACCCCGCACCACTATCTTAGTGAGTGTAGTAGTGTTGAAGTTACTTTCGGAAGTCAACAGTCAAATTCGCTTATGATGACTGACGGCCAAAGAGTCTACCAATTGGTTTAGCAATCCTAACCTATTTTGCAAAAACTCGCCCAGCAAGCTGCTCACCCCGACGTTTATGAAATATCATTACGCGAATGCATTTCGAGTTTTTGCTAAACGAGTTGCTTATAAACAGGCTGATTATTCAAATTGATAGACAAAGCGATTCGCAAAGAAGACCTAGGGGAAATGGGGCAATCATATCGGTGAAGCGGGTGGTTGTAATGAACAAAATGGATAAGTAATAGACAAACTAATAGCGACCCATTAGGAACCCTACAGTATGTCCATCATTTTAGTTTACAACAATCACCCGTTTCAGTCAGTTTGTTCGCACCGTTTTCCCTTTGTCTTTTTTGTCTAGCGCTTTGTTTATCAATGTCAATAATCTTTCGATGGCAAAAATAGGGTTGGCCTCTGAATTTAGCTTCTCCTCTCTTGATTATATTTTTTAGATTGTTGGTGAAGGATGTTTAAAATGTTTCGTCTTTGTACCTACAGGACTAGGCATGCACAGAGAAAAAACGCCGCTTCTCCAAACCAACAAAATTGCAATTTATACGGCCGACCACAGTCTGCGAATCAATTAATCTGAGTTTTTTTGGTCCTAGAAACCGAACTTTGATCCAACGTCTTCGGTTACACTGCAGTGAACATTCGTGATATTTTTTTTTTCCTGGGAAAAATGGGGAGTTTTTCCTCGTAACAATGTAACTAGATATTTTCTGATCCTATGTAGGTGCGGCCGGCGTTGAACATATATTAGCGCCTGCAAGACTTTAGGAATACTTCACGCATTGCGCCAAACAGTGCGGTCGGCGTAAAGCCATTATCAGCGCCTACAAGACTCCGTGAATACTTCTTGCATTGCGCCGAATGCAGTGTAGAGAGCACGCACGAGGGCTATCCATCACTAGAAAAAAACCACATTGGATCTAGAGTCCAGGCTCTTTAAAACATCGACAAGAAAAAGTACTCTTATTTCAATCAGAATCTAGCTTAAATCAAGAACCAAGCCTCTTAATTTAAGCGGATTTCGTTTTGATTCAAGCAAAAATCCGATTGAATCAAGAGTATTTTTTCTTGTCGATGTTTTCAAGAGTCTGGACTCTAGATCCAATGTGTTTTTTTTCCAGTGCACTCATTTCTTTCAAGCAGATCAACCTCTCTGCAAAGCGGGAAGTAATATTTTCCTCTGAAATTTGACAACGTGGGGCAAAAAATCGGCGAGAAAGAGAGGCAGGCACGGTACTCACAGGTAGCACACACGCAAGGTTGCCATTTTCACGGTTATAAATCAAAATAATCTGCTTGGTATGCATATGAGCATGTATCAGCCCTAAATCCAAATTCGCAACAGAGTCCGTGTGAAATATGCTCGTACTTTCAAAGAGCGGGGAATTCAGTGCGAGTAGCAGAGCGGCTGATGAAGGCGGAAGCCGGGTCCGGCAGTGGCAATCAACGTTGTCACATTTTCTACGAAAAAAGCAATTTTAAGTCGGTAGTCGTATATAATTCGAAGATTTAGCTGAAAGTTGACAACGCTGTAGTGGATGCAGTCGTGCTCTGAACTTGAATGATTCCTGCCTAGCGGAGGTATCACTTATCCGCAGGGTTGTCGGATGGTCGAGAGGCTGGTTGATTTGAGTTTTCGGTTTATAAAACGTATCACAAGAACACAGCATGTCAAAGCATCATTAATGGGCCATTTTTGACGAATTTTGAGTGAAATTCAACAGTATGGCTTCGGAAATACACCCCTTTGAGGTGTTAACATGATTTTCCTGAATACAAATTTAAAATAAGAACAGGGAAAATTGCAGATCTTGGAAATGTTAAGGTTCGTGTTAAGGTTGGGTCCATGTCCAAAGTTAAACTGTAGAATTTCACTCGGAATTCCTTGAAAATATCCTTTTTATGATGTCTTGTTAAGAATCATCATCCTCGGTCACTCCTTCTCTCCTTCTCTCCCTCCCCTTCTTTTCCCCTTTTTTTCACTTGCACTCCTAGTTTTAATAGATAACCCGTAGCCACAAGGACTCAGTTAGATGAAGTTATAAGGCATACTTGACCCCGAATTAATTATTTTCAGCCGACTGATTCCCCTTAACCTCCTCCATGTGGCCAAAAAAAAGGATCATCTTATATCCCTGCAGCCACAAACTAAACCCCACATGGCTTTCTACGAAAAGGCGTCGTTAAGGAACGACTTTATGAATACCTTAAATTGTTGGCGAAGGATATTTAAAGTATAATATCTCCGATTCAAAGCGACCTAGCAACCTCCGGTTGAGGATCTGCAGTGGCTGGAGCATTTTTCCGCCCAGACTGGGCTCCGACGTGCGAAACTAGGAATCCTCTTCATCACCAGGCCCTTGAGAAATAGCGCGTCACGGCCACTATTCCGGAGCTACCTACTTTTCCCATCGAACTCGCCAACCATCCCTCGCAGTCACTCAACGCCTTGCATTTCTGCGAACTTGCTTTACAACTCCATAAAATGTACAACGTATAAAACGCTCATATCACAGTGCTCATTAATTAATCAAGGTTCCATTTATTTCTGTTTCAGGTACGTGCCCGTGTTTATAATTGCAACTATGTTAGATTACTACTTCTCGAAGTTTTCAACCGGGTGGAAGTTTCCTTATTCGGTGAGTCTGCTGAGTTTCAGCATCCCTTCAGCTTGGTTGATGGACCACTAGTCTAAGTGCGAAAGTCAGCACCAAAGTACACATTTTCTCATTAAAATTTCACGAAACATACGTTCGTTACAATGAGAATTTCCGAATTAGTAAGGAAATAGTGTTTTTCATGTACGCTAGACGAAACTTTGAATTGACGTAAATACTCTAGTCTACGCGCGCAACTCAAATCAAGTATACTAAATCAAATACAGTATGTTTTACTAAGCAACGAGCGGGGTTTGGGCTGCGCAGAGTCCAGAGAGAAACCTCTGGATTTTCCAAGTCCTTAACATTGCCTAGAGAGATCCTTATCACAACTTTCGAAAATTAAAGCGGTATTTATAAGAGCCTGCTAAATGTTAGGTTCAATGGAGCCGAGCAACTATTCGCACACTCAGGTCGTGAAATTGCCTACACGGCTATTTGAAGGCGTTTTCTGAAGCAAGGCCTAGCCCTATTTCTCGCCCAGTGAATCTTTTGATGTCATCTTCCCTTTCGCGACGATTTTGAAATGACGGATACGGAAAACCGACTCTTCATTCATGAGTTTTGAAATCGAACATTTTTAATACACACTGTCGTTCAATATTTTTAAATTCAGAGAGATTTATTTGTAGTAATTAAAGTTATTCTGCAGTGGGTACAGTTCAGTATTGATGGACAACGAAAATTGACTCTTCACCCATGAGAGTTGGATGCGGAAATTTTTACTCCGCACGATCATAAAATTTGTACGTATTCAATAGAAATTGAAGGATCAATCGAAATGATTGTGAAGTCTGATTCTCTGTATTCACTAGACAAGACAGATTTATCGACTGCCGCCGAATTCCGATGAATAACCTTGCGCGTCAAACTCAAACCTCAGAATTAAATTGTGTAATAACCTTGCAAAATTGTTCATAATATACCTCTCTCAGCAATGGTACCAATTTCGCAATTTCCAGTTTTCCGGCACTCAGGACTTTCACCCTCCGATAGTGGCAATTAATTAAAATCTTAGATTAATACGGACCCTTTGTCCCGTGCTTTAATCGTAGAAGTTTAGAGTCTTCAGCTCATTTTGTCACGACGACAAAGAAAGATGTCCGATTCGGGGACGAGGGGGGGGGGGTAGTCTCAGGGGATTGTCGCCCTCCTTCGATTCCAGCCCAAAGTGTCAAGTATCTCCCCTGCCTGATCCGATTACCTTTGTTCGAACAATTGTTGAAGTTGAAAAATGTTTGAGGCTGGACCGCGGGCCCGGAATCCCTCCCCGCTCCGATTCCGGAAAGTTAAACCCACCGTGTGATGTAGTTTTCACGCTTGCTGCATTATTCAAGCCCCGAGCGAGAGAGCCGAATCGGCTTACTTAGTGTTCTTTCCGAACAATATTCGCCAGACTCGATGAATGGAGTAAATAAACAACGTTTATGTGAGGACTTAGCATCAGCAGAGCGATTTAGCAAATGGAGATGTTGCATGCATGTGTGAGAAATTTGCGGTTTGACTGTTGATTCTTATGTAAAAGTTGGCGAGAAACACGATGGTGCCACTGGTTTTCTCTGAAATCAACTCCCAAGCTCAAAAAAGCTCTCAAGTTGAGGCCGAAATGGAGGGGATATCCCACGCTATCCTGAGAGTCCACCTCTACATCAAGATAAACTCTCCATGCAAAGATAGGGAGCAAATACATCAGCAGGGTTGTCGTGTTTTCAGTTGTGGAGTCCCCAAATAAAGTGGCAGCCCTGTCAATATGTATTTGCTCCCTATCTTTGCATGGAGAATTTGTCTTGGTGTGGAGGGGGACTTTCAGGAGAGCGTGGGATGTCTCCTCAATTTTGGCCTCAACTTGAGAGCTTTTTTCGAGCTTGGGAGTTGATTTACGAGAAAACCAGTGGCACCGTCGTGTTTCTTGCGAACGTTTACATAAGAATCAATGGTCAAATCGCAAATTCCTCACACATGCAACATCTCCATTTACACCCCTGAATATTCGGCCCTTTTCTGATTAATTCCACCCAAATGATGAGCCTCCTGATCGGGTGCATCTCTTGAGTACTTTGAAATTCACTCCAGCCACGCACCAAGACCGTTAATTGTACATCCGTCTCTTCCATCGAGATTCCGTTCATCCCGGTCGAAGCTGGAACCGCCGGGAAAGGTCAATCGCTACGGGAATCGTTCGGAGACTAATGTCTTCCACGATTAATTATGTACATCTGCCGCATCGGATAGGGCTCCATCCATGAAGCTCGGTAATATATGGTACGTGCCCGCCGCACAGTGGATCGAGTCAATAGGAGAAGTCAGACAAAATTTGAACACTTTAAACGCTTGTAACTCCGTTTTTACAAAATTTTAAGGTTCCACAAGTGGTTTTATTGATTTTCTCGTGAAAATTTCTATCAAATACACCCCTTACAATTTAAAATGTGACGAATTAAACATCAAAATTTGCAGTTTTAGTCAAAAATTTCATGTCCGACCTCGGAGTAGAACTATTCTACTAGAACTAACTTTTACGTAAAAATCATTAGTCAAATCGCAAATTCCTCACACATGCAACATCTCCATTCTGGACTTCCTGTCCCATTTATACATGCGTAAAAATGGTCCATTAATATAGAATACCTCTGACGATATCCTCACCGGAACAGTGCATGCGAAAATTCCCAGCCTGTAAAAGTCGAGTGTGCAGGGAATACCGCTCGGAACGTCCTGCGCTGCGCGCGAATTAATTATTCCATCAAAGTCTTAATTTTTTCCGTCGGATGTCATGCACGAACTTTACGGCAACTTTGCTCATAAAACCCGCGCCTGAAAGTTATGCACGCCCGTGTACACTTCCGCGGCTTCAACTCCGCGAGATCCTCCAAGATTGAAACTAAAGCCTTGCTCCACCCCCCGAGGCTAGAACCGCCTCACTCTTGACGAAAACCATAAGGAGACAGAGTTGCCATTAGGCTTGCGTGCCAATGAAATACCATAAAACAGAAATGGTTCATCAAGATTTATATTTTTCACTCAAAAATTGACCTTCTGGCAAAAACAGGAAAAAAAGGGCCAAGCAAGGACGTCATTTTTTTTAAAAAAAGCTGGAACGTGGAGGACGTGGTGTCAACCCTCATGTTAATCAGGATTCAAATTGTAAAAGGAAAAAATAATGAAAAATCAAAAACTCAAATCCCCTATTAGCGGTAAAGAGGAACCAAGGGATCTGAAATTATTTCCTTTTTATTAATTTTATAAATTTTCTTCAGTCTCCATAGTTTCTTTTGGGATTAATGCCACTCCAAAACACTAAAAATTGTACCTCCCATGATTTTAAGCTAAATATCACCTCCATGGTTCAAAATTTTTGATGTGAGTACTAAAGAAATAATTTATACCATCGATCAAATTACATTGTTTGAAGGAGAAGTCCTGTCGGTCAAAACGAATTAATTTTGGAATTAACGGGAACTCCTCCAAGATAAAGATTAAAGTAACGCGCCTTCCCTTTGAAAATGCATGAATGACATTTTCTCCATGTAGATATTAAAGTCGGTTTTCTCATATTTCACACCAGAAACTCTATTGGAAACGAAATTTCATTTCTACACAAAATTTCATTTCTACACGAAATTCCATCTCTACACGAAATTCTGTCTCTACACGAAATTCTGTTTCTACACGAAAATCCATTTCTATACGAAATTCGGCATTGCGGATGTAGATGCGTGGTTCTCGCACGGCGGAGGGGGCTGCGACCGACTGCGACCCCTTCGCCACCTGTTCGGAACATCTCGGCACTGAGTCGGCTGACATATCTTCGAGGACTTCTCCTCGCTCTCGCATCAACTCGCGTCGAAATGAAGGGAGACGTTGTTGGTCTAAGTTGATGTCAACTTGGAATAACTTATGCATAAACCGGAACGGAGGTGGCGTGTGCATGCTCAAAGTGCAAAAACAGTCATTAATGAAGGTATTCCGTGGTGAAAGTCGAAAAACACGCATCTCTATTCGCGATGTTGCCGGTTCCCTGTTATGGTGTTTGAAAGTCGGGCGAAATGTCTAAAAGTGAGGGGCTGAGGGGTAACCATGCCACGGCTTAGAAGGATTAATTCTGTACTCTCTGGCGCAAATAACGCTTAACATATTTAGAAAAACCGGCGCTCCGCTTCGCTCCGCGCCGGTTTTTGGGGGGGCTTCGCCCCCCCAAGCCCCCCCAGGACGCGCGCTTCGCGCGCGTCTTTTCAGAGTGGTCTGCACATCTAGTTTTTCTTCTTTTTAAGTGTCCCGCGCATCCACCGCGGGAAGGAAGTGTATTTGTATACACATGAATTTGAATGGCAATTTGAAAAAAGCGCTCCAGTCTCACATCAATGATTCCTGGGAAGACTACTGGATGAACAACGACAAAAACTTACTTCAAAGAAGACCTAAGCCATATGATAACACCTCCTTCAACAAACACCGCACCTGCGAAGTCCAAATTGCGAGACTGCGAATCGGCCATACTTTTTTCTCTCATTCTCATTTAACTTCAAAATCTCCAGTTCCTTTATGCTCTCTTTGTCAACACTCCCCCCTTACAATCGACCATATTTTACTTTCTTGCCCTAAAACCTATGCCACACGTATCAAAATTCGAAGTTCCCTCCCTCTTAATATGCACCCTTTGTGTTCAGATAGTCCAATGGTAGTAACAGAAATTTTAAAACTCTTCAAGAAACTAAATTTAAAAATTTAAAATTGCCTAGTCCCCGACGTAAATAGCCTAGATGCTGATCGTCGTTAAATAAAATTAACTAACTAACTAACTAATTTTCGTGATCTACGACCCGTGATCGGTGCTCTTCACAAGGTCTCGGGTTTGGGTCCGACATCATGGGAGAATGCAATAGTGTATTTTCTTCGGAAAATACACTAAAAATTGACCCTTAGATAGGAAAGACATATACGAGGCATTAGGTATTCGAAACGCCTTCTTTTCCGAGTGATACTACATGTGAGTACAGGAAAGTGTGAATATAGTTGCATCGTGGCTGTTTTCAGGATTTCAATTATGTAACTGCCATTGGTACGAACAAAATTTCCTGTAGGTCCTTTTTTGTTCCTCTCAATCTTTATTCTTCCTAAGATGAGTTTTTCGTATTTGATCAAATTTAATGTTCTCAGGATAAATGATTTTAGCAAATTCGATGTGCATTTTTTTATGTATAAGGACACTCCTAAGCCTCTCCTTCGTTTCGTTCCTCACCCGTTTTACCCCTGACACGCTTCTCTTTCCTCGGTCCATCCCCGTCCCCTATCTTATAATTTATAATATTATCTATAACCTTCTAGTTTATAAGCTTTGTGATCAATGAAAATGCGAATTTCTCCTCGTTTGAGACACTGCGGAGGCCTAAACTGCAGGAACCAATCAGAAATGGGTTCTGCATATTTTAACTCCCAGTATAGAGGGATTCCATACATACACTTTCCGGTGGTGTTTGTTTACAGGCGCACACTTCCCGGTGTCGAGTAGCATAATCTTTGCAATCAGTAAAAATATAAATTTTCCCCCGTTTGTGACACTGTTGAGGTCCAAACTACCAGAATCAATCAGAAATGGACTCCTTATACTTTAACTTCCAGTATAAAGGGACTCTTTCCGGCGATGTTTGTTTACAGGCGCACACTCCCGTCTTCGATTAACCGAATCAATGTCCCAGCGAACCCGGAGCGAAAGTCGGGAGGAGCACCTGACGTCATCGATCGGCGGATTTTATCGGGAGCCGCCCGGCCCGGGTCTAGCCGTGCGGAACCGGGCGGAGGCGAACGAAACTCGTTTATCTCGGCGGCCGGGCCGGGGCCGGGCACGAGTTGGGAGAGGAGCGCCGAGATCGGGCGGGCGATCCGGTGTCCTTATCGCCGTACACGGGCGGACAAGAGCGACGGCAGGACTGGTCCAGACGGGACGCAAGATAGGCAGGGATAATAATAAGTTAAATACATGGCATGAGTTTGAGTTCGACCAACCCCGCCAGCCCGCCCGCGCCGCCCCCGCGTGCCCCGCCCGCCCGCCCGTCGTCGGCGGTCCGCAATGCAGCAACAAGCAAAACTCCCGCAGCCTTGCCGAATGGCGCGCTCCTGCCGCCTTTTCGCCCGTGAGTCCCCTTCGGTGGTAAAAGCTCTTCGTCGGTAGGGTCGCTCTTTACTGAGAATTAAGACATAAGGAATCGGGCAGATCAACTGAAAACAAGAAGATCTGTCCAAATAGCAACTTTCCACGTTGAATATTAACCGAGATATCGCGCTTTGAAGAACTCAATTTATGACGTCATCCGCCGCGGTAGTAGAGTCCCTTTATACCCAGAGTTATGACATCTCACTTTTGGTTGGGCTGCAAGTGGCATAAAAAAAATCCAATTCTGATTGGTTCTCGCTCATGGAGTCAAAAATGAGTGCACCAAGATGGCGGTACCTCGAATGTGAACAAAAATAATGAAAATATAACCAAATTGTGATTTTTTTAGAGCGAATTGTTATTTTCAATCCACCAAAATGAAAATAGATTAGGAAATTATCCCCTAATCAATCTAATTTTATTTTATTGCAATTTCTTTGGTTAGGTTTTGATCAGTTTTGTTGATGTTGTTGATTTTCAATGGCAGACATCGCAGGATTCCTTATCCTTATCCCTCGATGTCGTTCGTTTGGGTGCACACTTTAGTGACACCATTGCCAGCTCAGGCCAGCTGATAATCGAGATGTCATAACTCTGGGTATAAAGGGACTCTACTTATGCACTACCGCGGTGGATGGTGTCAAGAAGCCGATTTTTCAAAGGACGGTATCTCGGTTGATATTCAACGTAGAAAGTTGCTGTTTGGATAGATCGTCTTATTTTTAGCTGATTTACAAGAATCAAGCATCACAACACGATTCTGTTACCAGCGCAATTGGCCCATCCCTCCCATCAGGGGTACGATAGGAAACAAACGGCATCAAAGAGGAAACGAAGGGACAGAATTCAAGAATGAATTAATCAAAGATTCAAGACGAATCGATCTGATTGACGCAAAAATTCGCTTTAGAAGTTACTTTCGGAAGTCGACGCTCAGATTTGGTTAATGGTGACTGGTGACCAAAGAATTCTGCTACTGCTTCAGAATTTCTACCCTTTATTGCAAAAACTCACATAGCAATGTGCTCATCCCGACATTTATCGGTCACCATTAAGCAAATTCTATCAGATTTTTA
Organism: Bemisia tabaci; assembly: GCF_001854935.1. Classification (NCBI taxonomy): domain Eukaryota; kingdom Metazoa; phylum Arthropoda; class Insecta; order Hemiptera; family Aleyrodidae; genus Bemisia; species Bemisia tabaci. Next base: position 937,913 of record NW_017548293.1, on the reverse strand, counting down.
GATTAGAACGTTGCTCATTAACCATCATTACTTTGGTTAAAAGTGCGTTGACCTCCGATATAAACTTTTGCTTCGCTCAATTGAATTGATTCGATTGTTAGTGACGGGATTTCTAGAATATAGACAGCTTGTAGATTTAAATGAGATGGCACCCCTTCCTACTTCTCTCCCCTATTTATTTGATTTTCTTTCTTCTTGCTTCGAAGAAAACACGACTACATTTTGGCATTCGCATTTTGTATTGTATCGGGATCAAGCAATACCTTCGGCTTGATATTGTCTTTCAAGGAGGATTCTATTTCTTAAAAGTCGCTCCTGCTCTTCTAGGTGACACGACAGAAAGTACAGCTCGAAACAGAAGACTGACTTCAGGCTGAAGCGGCACCGCTGTTCGCATCCTGTTCAACGGCGAGTTCAAAACATTCATCTCGGTACCGACGACTTTTCTGCGCTTCAGCCCTTCCCGAGAGGGGAAGAGGCGAGCTTCGTCTCATCCCCCACCCCTCCCCCTCTCCAACAGACCACATTCCCCTCCCCCTACGTCTTCCGGGATGCCTCCGCCTGTGAAGTTTCGAGTATTAATTCTCTGTATGTTATTTAGGCCTTCTGTCCGGGCCCGGGCCTCGCCCCCCCCCACCTAGCCCCCTATTGCTTCTTCTAGCCCCCCTGCCCCCCGCGCCACCCTTTGTTGCTCTTATGATTGTTCTCCGTCGTGCTTGTTGTTGCAGTATTTTTCGGGATTCTTTTCCAGTTGTCATAAAAAATGTCTCTGCGCTGCGGCCGTTCGCTGCTGGTTCGTCAGGCGGTGAACGTTGCCGATTCGCGAATTGCGATTTTTGGAACGAGTCATCTTGTAGAAACGTGTTTCGACGGTTTACTGTTATAAGTTCGAGAAACATATCGAGCTCCGTCAAAACACCTCTGATTCACGTACCAGCCCAAAGTAGTGAAGTTTTGCAGTTTTCTCGAATAATTGCTCATTTTCGGTCCTAAATTAGATTGTTTATATATGAGCCCAAGCGACTACTACTTTCTTCTTTAAATATGTTAATCTTTAGTACACCCATTACAGCATATTTAAAGAAGAAAGCGGTAGTCGCTTGTGTTCATACATGAACAATCCAATTTAGGACCGAAAAGGAGCAATTATTCGAGAAAACTGCAAAACTTTACTACTTTGCGCTGGTAAATCAGGCAAGAACCTTCCAAAAACACCTCAAATAAGGACAAGTTCTCACAGGGTAGATGATTAAGAGTCGATTTGACCGTAAACATGACTTTATTCTAAGCTGTTTCAATTTTCGACCTAAGTTAGGGCCAAAATACCCGCCTTAATGGGACACATCCTTTCTAGGAAAATATTCGGTACTTCCATAAAAATAAACATTTTACCAGGGAAAATTAGGCGACATTCAAATGTTCACACGGCATTTTTCCGCAGCATTCGGGTGCATCCTTCGGAGGCTGGCAACAATGGCGATAGGCCTCTTACGCCTGTTTTCTCGGCTAGAGTTAGCCTTGAGGCGTCTCGTTGGCCTAATTATACGCTCGCCGAGGAGGAGTCTACTCGCAAAGACGAAGTGCGGTCCGCGAGCTTGCGGTTAATCTGAGGAGCCTCAGCCTTTCGCTTCTTAATATTTCACAGCAGTATCGTTTTTGTGCACTGCCAAGACAGATCCTCAGGCGCTAGAGAACTGTCAAAATTTGCACAAACGAGCTTGAGATCCTTAGTTTTCTCGAACCTCAAGGTATCCCTTCTAGCCCACAGGGTCCACTGAATGGGTCTGTTGCACACAGAGACAATATGCATTTTAAAGACCCTGCACTGCTATCTTCCTTGTGGTATAATAGTTTTTTTTCGGAAGTCAACGCTCAGACTCGCCTATTAATGGTGGTAGATGACCTAAGATAAGAGTCGACCATTTGCTTCAGAAATCCTAGCCTAATTCGCAAAAAAGTTCCCGAGCAAAGTGCTCGCTCTGACATTCATTAGTGATCCGTCATTCATTTGGACCGAGTTTATCAGAAAAGCCAAAACCAACCCAAATTTTCGAAAAAATTGAGATAAAGATTTTTTCGAGTTCCACTAGCCGTATATTTTCTCCTGCCACAAACTGAAAGTCGAAAAACAGAAATTTGTTTGTGAAAAGAGGGGTTAGAGTTTATTTTCTACATTGAGCCCTATGCAGAAATAAAACTTCAAACTTCATCTTCTCAGTTTCAACTGAAGATGGGTTGGTTCTTTTCTGATGAATTCGGTCTATTTAGGGAATCATGTTTGGTTTTATGCTCAACTAGTTGCTCATCAATCATCACAAGGTAGAAAGTAGCATTGACTTCCGAATTCACCGTTTGCCTCGCCTGATTACACTGCTTAAATGCTTGGTTTGTCAATGCGTGGTCTCTAAAATATGTTGTATCTGGTCCCAGCCGACAAGGGGTCCGAATGAGTCACGAGAGATGCAAAGAGATGTGTATCTCTTGTCGAAAACAGATCCATTGATTGAAATGCAAATCTTTCGGGGTTCATATTGAAATGGGAAAAGAAGATCACCAATTAGAAGGACTCGTATGTTTGTAGAAAAAAAGAAATCATTCAAAAGGAAGTCTTGGTTGTGATCAAGTACACTCGAAGCGAACGATCAAGAAAACGCCTTCAAATCCAGCCGATACCACCTGGAGTTACTTAGGAGGTCGAATAGTTGTATCATACGTTTCCACTTGGAACTTGCTATTTTTCGCGTGTCATACTTTGGGAGTCAGTTGGTCGCTTTAGCAGGTATTTACGCTTTGCAATGAGGCACCCAAAGCAGCTTCTCGCAGTATCATCATGTATTCCCCAACGAGTTCTTTTACACACTTTCAAGCATAATTTCAAAAAAAGCAGTCACTTCGCAGAAACAAATAGACCTCTCTTTCTCGTCAAACCCTAGTTCTTTTTCCTTAATGACATGCATTCTCGACAACTACTTACTGCATAATGCGATCTAAGTAGACTTCATTTTATTTATTATTTTATTATTATATTATTATTTTATTTCTTCATTTATTAAGGAGCTACCTTTTTTAGCTCATCCCTAAAAACACTTATCTGCATAGGAAAACTAATGGGACTACCTTGGTTTCTAAAATGGGCCGGCAATAGTTGTTCCTCGTTTCAAAATTTGAGCTTCATTTTGCAAAACGAACCGCTATTCTTTACTCATTTTTGAAACAACGCAAGTACCACTAGTCTCCTTTACAAGTAGATGCATTTATGAATGTGCTAAGGATAGTGACTGTGTACAGCAAAATGTAGTCTTGATATTAGGTTAAACAAAACACCCCTCAAGATTCCGATAATCTCTCTCAAGACGTCAGACGAACCCCGTCTCTGAGTGCCGAGCATGGAAATTTTAAATAAGTTACTCCAATCGTGGCCCGCCCCAGTTTCTAGACCCTTTTTCATCTCATGATTATCTCCGTACAAAAAGCGCATAAAATTCCATCCTCTCGACTGGGGGCGCTCCTCGCAATTGCGGGAGCGAATTTGAGACGGGAGCACGTAAAATATGAATAAAAACTGCATTTGAGTTGCACTCGTATTCTGCAAACAGAAACAGCGCCACGTAAGAAATGCGCCGATACGCCCAAAGGGGAAGACCGGGGGAGAGGGGGGAGGGGGGCTCGGGGGGCCGCGCAGAATCGCGTACGCTCCAAGGAGAAATTCTCCATGCAAGATCAAAGCTTCCCCGCAGGGTCACCGAATCATACAGAAAAGCAGGCTTGCCGCGGCAATTGAAAAACGAAATTCCCGGGACTTTTCCCCTCACTTCTTACTGCTTCATTAATGGATAGTTTTCGATATTGGTTCGATGTATCGTTTGGGTATAAAACAATAGAACATAACCTCAAACAAAACTTTCAGGATTTCAGTCGGAAAAGCTGAAAATGAGAAAATTCCTAATTATTTCACCTTGCGATGCAATTTAGTACTCATAAGAATAAAAAATCTATCAGAAAAACCCCGTTTCCTCCGATTACTCGATTGACTTTTAAGGCTAGGTATACATGTTGAACCAATCGATATCGATACAATCTCACCTATTTGATGTATCTAAAACGATCTATTTAAGGAGGTAGCGGGCTTTTCTCTGATTTTATTGCAAAGGTCTCGTCCAAAGGTACGTAGCTTTTTCTAATGACGAGTAAAAGAGAAGTTTTCTTTGAGTTTTTGTTATTTTGGGGTAATATATTGACTTTTTAAAATTTCTCGTGGCGTTTAAGGGTCGCATTCGCTCATTCATTGTTTCGCATCCAATGTTTTGAGATGCGTGACTTTTCCCAATCGCGGAAATTGACTTTTTCGTGTCTCCCTATTTTTGAAAATTTCCGCAACCCTGCAAAGTTTTTCCTTGCGTTTTTAAAATATACAACTTTTCGTAAACTTTCCTCATCAGTTTTCGAAAGAATCCCTGATTTACACACATATAGCAGCCGTTTTTATGGCGTAGCTTCGCGCTCTGCGACATTCAATCGCCATTGCCCCCTATCTTCCCGGAGAGTCCCTGATTTACTAATGTTTCTATCCGTTTTTTTTGGACAACAACAAAGGGCAAACGAAGAAAAACTTTTCCAAATGGTGTGTAGAAGCATAATTAACTTGTTTTTCCACAGTTTTTTGAAAGTCCTCTAATCCACAAAATTTCCCCAATGGAGAATTTGCATGCAATTTTTTTATTGCTCCATCCGAAAGTGCTTAAAGGGCTGATTTCACAGTTTTTTTTATAATTTTTTTCTTGATATGGGAAATAGTATAAAAATACATTTAAAAGTTAGAAAATGCACTGCCTAGTGACGTCATCTGGCGGCATTTCCCATTTAAATTCACGTATTTTAGCAGATTAGATCATTTTGTCATATCTTCTCCAATAATCTTCTCCAATAATTGTTCAATTCATGAACCAAAGGTATTCTCGTGTTCAATTCACTCGGTAGTTTCCACTGATACACGAAATTCATCAAATTTCGGACACCTGCAAATTCTCTATTGTTTCAAATATCCTCAGACCTATTCGGGGCTTCACGACTTTTCAAAATTTCTCGCCCCCTCCCAATGAATTTATTCCCCCTAAACATGACAACCGTGGAAGAAACTTTTGCGAAATTTTGCGGCAACGTCGCACACAAATTAAAATGCAAATTTTTTTTCCAACTCTGCGCAGCGTCGAACCGCACGATCCTAGCAAGGCTGCTAGCAACCGACCTCCTCCTCTCCGCTCGGGCGTTCCCGTTCCGGCTTTTGATATTTCTGCCGACATTAAATACATTTTCGGGGCCGAATTAAACGGCGTTATCCGAGTCCTAAGCTAGAACCACGTATTTACATTATGTCTTCGTTAGAGTTACGTGGTTTTTTTTCCAGCAGGATTTAGCTCTCTTTCGGTAACAGCATTCGGTCGGCTTGCGACGTGTTTGGATTTCGGGGCGAGCTCTAATTAAGGTGGTGAAAATTCGAACCAAGACGTTTCATTCCTTGCTGATGAAAGAATCTTAAACGCGGCACGCTTTTGCGCTAAGACTGTTGAAATGTTAATCTTTTGTACGACCACTACACTGTAACCGCCTCAGCTGCACAAAACGTGATTAATAGATTTTGGACTTGCAATATACCAGTTTTAAACTGAGAAGGCAAATGGGAGTATACAATGTTACAATTATTCGTAAAGTTTTTCAACGAAGGTGACAATAATTGCAAGAGTCATTATGAGGAAGCCCTTTTCTGGCCAAATGAATAATTATAACCTGGAGATCAAGAAAATCACCGAAATGGGAACAATCGAAAGAATGGGTTAAGGAAACGCCTTCAAAAACTGCTGATACCACCTGGAGGCACATATGAGGTCGAATAGTTGCATCGTCCGTTTCCACTCAGGTCTTGCGATATTTGTAGAATAAATTGGAAAATTCGTTTCAATTAGATACCGTGATATTCGCTCTGAACGAAAATGAAAACAAACTCAATATATTCCTCATCGTTTATAAATTGATTAGATTAACGATCCTGTTTTACCAGAATCATCCGCTACGTGTAAATCAGTGCAGTCGAATTTTGAACGAAACTTGATATCGAAAATTAGGTCTTTATTGCTCTTCTCGGTGTCATAGCATTTTAGGGGCTGATATTATTTAAATCGATAAACAAAGAAAACAAAGAGGAAATAGAGCGATCTTATTGGTGGAAGCAGATGTTGCAATGGACATAGGGGATAATTAAATATGCAAGTTAATGTCACCGAATGTCACCCCACTATACCTTATATTCTATCATTACTCTAGAGTCTATAATCCCCCGACTCAATGAAAATTGACAATCACCCTTTTCAGTCAATTGTAACATTTTGTCTCCTTTGTCTATCGCTTTGTCTATCAATTTCAATACTCAACCCGTAGCGGATCCTTTCACGCCTAGCAACTCATTCTCCACGGCAAATAAAAGGCTCCCGACTGGATGGAGGGTGTCGGGGACCAGAAAAAAATAGAGTCCCTTTATACCCAGAGTTAAGACTACTCACTTTTGGTTCGGCTGAAAGTGGCCTAAAAAAAAATCCAATTCTGATTGGTTCTCGCTCATGGAGGCCGAAACGAGTGCACCAAGATGGCGGTACCTCGAATGTGAACAAGAATAATGAAAATATCACCTAATTGTCGTTTATCAAGAGTAAATTGTCATTTCCATCGGTCCAAAATGAAAATAGATTAAGAAATTATTCACAAACCAATCTCATTTTCTTTTTAATTGATCAATTTGTTGATGTTGTTGTTTTTGTGTGACAGACATCGCAGGATTCCTGATCCTTATCCCTCAATATCGTTCGTTTGGGTGCACTCGTTTCGGCTTCCATGGCCAGCCAAGGCCGGCTGCCAGTCAGCTGATAATCGAGTTGTCTTAACTCTGGGTATAAAGGGACTCTAGAAAAAAAGGGAAGAAAAAAAGCGCGCTATTAATTTGGCCAATCGAGGCCCGCACTCATCGCGGCACCGCGACGCGGGGGCGGGGGGCGGCGGCGGAAAGGCGGGATTGTTACGCTGATTTAATTAGTGAGTAATGAAACGATATAAAGTCAGGTTCACGTGCGACTCGGAAGAACTACGACAGTGATGTTTGCAAACAATAGACGACATAGCAGGTGCTCGAGAGGGGCCTCCGGCGCGGGCCCCGCTGCCGGACCGCGCCCGAAAATAGAGGGTTGAATAAAGAACCGCGTATCTGACTGGGAGTCGCGGGTGGGGTTGCGGGGTTTTCGAGCGGCGGGGCGGAACGCGCGTGTCGAAAATCGGTGAGTTAACGTGATCTGGGAGCCCCGCGCTCGGGGGTGGTGTGGAGGGGCGGTTTTCTGATAACCTATTTTCCCAGAGATGCGAGATGTGCGCTGACTGGAGGCTGAGTCGTTGTCAGATGGCCCCGCCGGGTTGCCGCTTCGCTGTCGTGGACGGTTCGCTTCGGGAACGGGTTGAGTTCCGACAGTAGGAACGGAGATTTTGGACAAGGGACCTTATCTACCCGGGGAGAAAATTCTTTATAATTTTTTGCGAACACTAATATTTTTGAAAGTTAAATTCTTCTAGCGACTCATCAGTTAAATTCAGTCCGGATTTTCCGACTACCTTATACCGTGCTACAATGACTATTGCATAGTAATGTCGTCGGAAAATTCGGACTGAATATCATTGGTAAGTCGCCAGAAAAAGTTACCTTTCAACAATTTTTGTGTAAGGGTGTGACTAAATTTACATACTGGTGTTATCATTTTTGCAAGTATTTGAACCACATTTTTCTACAATCTAAGACTGTTTTTTTTGGAACCCCAGGACTTATATCTCTCTCAATTTTTGAGATTTTTGGTTTAAACAGCAGCGAAAACTTCGAATTTTCTTTCTCCATGGATTTAAATAAACTCAAGGGAAGTTTTCTGCCTGAAGATAATGTCCCTTTCCACAGTCAGTCACATATATTTTATAGACCCTGCACTAACTGCCTTGTAATCGAAGTGCAGTGTGAGACAAAAGTCAAGTTCGGAGGCCTACGCGTTTTTATTCGGCAAATGCTAATTGATGATCAAATCTGTTGAGCATAAAATACGCCAGATGATTTTTTGGCGAATTTTTGCAAAATAGGTCGAGTTTAACGTACGAGTTGGTCAAATTTTTGGTCATCTGTCATCATCAGGCGAATGCGAGTGTTGACTCCTGAAAGTAACTAAACTAAGGAAGGATTGAAATACTAGGTCTTTAAAATACATTGTCTCTGATTCTGGGATTTTATGAGGTGTAGTTTTCAGAGGAGTGTCCAATCAACCTTATGCTAAGAAAGAGCACAGTACAAAAGGGAAAACAGTGCGTCGCTTTATTTTTAAGGGTTTTAAATGAAAATTGAAGTATGAACTGTGAAAAACGAGAAAAAGCATTCAGGAGAGAGGAGGAAGTAGTAAAAGTTCGTATTTCTCGTTTAAAAGAAGTTATTAGGATGTTCGAATCGATAAACCGTGAAAAGTATCAACTTCTCTGTAAAATCTGGGTGAAAAATTATAAAATACAGGTTCCTAGTATTATTCACAGGGTATAAGAGCTACTATATTACTCCATACATGATAGCTCAACCTAATGATATACATGAAACATCTGATCCGTACACAGAAATTCTTTCAAGGCGTGCATCTCAATTTTACCTAAAGTTCTTCGAAACATCAGGGGTGTACACTTTTCCCAGTGTTCCTGAAAAAAAGTTTCCACGGGCTGATAATAAATGACCCTTCGAGTATCCTCATGAACTCGGTCCAACGAATAGAGCAACAGAAAATTTAACTTTTTTCAGGCCCAAGAGAACCAAGACGGAAAATTGCTTTTAGAGCTTTCAAAGCCGTTTTGCCAACTTCGAGATGCTGACTGGAAGCTGCATATTCTTCGCGAGCCCGTCGGCAAAGCTGCCCCGACACGGGAAACAGCCGCGCGTTTCAACGTGAGCCACCGTTAGTAGAAACTCTTACGAGTCTTGAGGCTCACCGCGGAATACACTTACTACTGTCTCCCATAGAGAGACAGACAGTCCTGTTCGCGGAAACAAGCTAATGAAAGTTTCGCGTTCTTAAGAGTTACAAGCATCGATTTCTGGAGAGCGGTCGTTGCATTCGCGGTAGTTTCTTTCTCTGTGAACAGAAATAGTTTACGCCGCTACCGAACACGATTGCCACACCGTGTAACGTCAGACATTTTTTGGGTCGGATTTATGCATTGGAAAAAAAAAAACACATTGAATCTAGAGTCCGGACTCTTAAAAACATCGACAAGAAAAAATACTCTTGATCCAATCGGATTTTAGCTTAAATCAAGAACCAAGCCTCTTAATTTGATTTCCTTTTGATTTAAGCAAAAATCTGATTGAATCAAGAGTATTTTTTCTTGTCAATGTTTTCAAGAGTCTGGACTCTAGATCCAATGTGCTCTTTTTTCCTAGTGTGGAGATCTTAGAACACTTTTCGTTTAGTGCGAGGCGTGTGGTCGCGAAGAAAGTGGGAGAGAGCGCTTTATTGATCGCTAAAACGCCTTCAGTTCGTTAAGTATGCTTTATTGATGACCTCTGTGTCGGAATGTTCGCATCTCGCCACCCATCCGGGCGTTGTCATTAGATGGGATAGGCCCTGCGCCGCGATGACGCTATATCATTCAGTGCCATGTTTTATTTCCACAATGGTTGAAAATCAAAGGATCGACTTAAAGTAGAACTTAGAAAGCCAGGTTAGTCAAAAACTAGAGGGATGCCCCTTGATACCTACAAGGCCGAACCCTTTCCTTCTTTAAAACATGGTACACTCGTAGTGACATCAGGCACGTTTTGCACACTCAAGAGAGCGTGTGCTGACCTTAATTGGTTCAGATCGGACAGGCAACTAAACGAACTCCGCGACAATGCGTATAGTATCACAAATAATGAAGGCTTTTTAATCCGAAACTAAATGTCATTGCCTCACCCGTCAAACCTTCACTATGCCGATGCGCTTTATCGAAACAACGCTTAAATCGCTTGCGAATCACCGGCGATTGTTAATTGTCTGATATACTTACATTATTATGATTCCTCCTTGATCTTTAAGCCTAAACTATAAAGACACAACTTGCTGACCAGCGCAATTGACCCTTGGCACCTTGAAGCCATCGTGGATCGGGTCGTTTAGCGGCCAGAGGACTGATTATTGAAATTTATAGACAAGGTGAGAGACAAAGAAAGCATATGGAGTATGGAGCTATCCTATTGGTTGAAATGGGTGGTTCCTATAGACTAAGGGAGAAAATGATGGACTAATTATCGGGTCCCTCGAGGGTTGCCGTTACTTAATCTATATTACCCACCTCCTTTGTCCATTGCAACCACCCGCTTCCGCCAATTGGATCTCTCCGTATCTCTTTTATCTTCTTTGTCCAAAGCTTTCTCTATCAATTTCCATAATCGGCCCGCAGGAGGGCACCCTCATTTCCATGTTTCTATTATATCTATCATCAGGGTGGCAACAGAGCTGTCTAGAGTAGTACCAAGACGGGAAGCAGCGTTGCTGCTGTGTCTGAAACCAAGACATTTTTAATGATTCTCGGAGAAATGGACGTATTTCTGCCAAACGGAACTATGTGTATAATGGCGTGAGCCCTGTTACGCATGTATTCTTATGGGTATCAGGGATCATGTCTTAATGCACATAGCTCCTTTTGATAGAAATACGTCCAAATAATCCTTAATTCTTCCCGACCATCGCGGGTGGGGCCGTGGCCAAACTCGATTTCCCGGGGCGGAAGCTATTTCGGTCCGGCGCGGGGATGCGCGAAAGAGGATAGGAGGAAACCGCGAGGAAGGGAAGCGGGAGGGGAAACCGACTTGATGAAAGAATTGCGAGGCGAACCAAGATTGATTCTCGTTTCATTTCTGGTTGTGTAGAACGGTAATTTTCAACTTTGTGCACGTGAGTGAGCTAAGAAACGCGGCGTGTCCTTTGTTCGCCGGCCACGTCCGGGAGTCTCGGCGACGACTTCTTTGAAGCCCGCACGCAGCGAAATGGGAGACCTGTCGCTGTCTCTTAGACTACGTCTGTGAGCAGTCTTGATTGGGATGAGACGTCAAAAAATGTTCGAATAAAAGCTTAAAGTGGTGAAAAAAAATCCCCGCAAAAAACCGAGTGGCAAAAAATTAGACGAAAATTTTCTAAGCACTGGAAGAAAAAACAAGCAGTGAACTCCAACACAATGTGTTGATAAGGCGCGTCATTAACTCGCACATATCAACCCCTTTAGTTTTCATTTACAGAGATTTCAAAATAGGCAAACAGCATAAAAAGAGAATTCACGATCCAACACTGCGAGGTCAAAGACGCACCTTGACGAGACCGTGTATTGTGAAAGTAGAAAGCTATTCGATCGAATTTAAGTTTTTTGATCTGCCTCAAGCAAAATCTTATCAGATTCTTGAAGAAAAGTGCTACGGAATAATTTAAGCGAAGAAAGGAAAAATTCTGTCGAACTCCTAGAAGATAAAGTCGATTTAAAGGTATTTTGGGGCTAAAATACCCAAATCACCGATAGTAAAAATCCCGTTATATTATTGAAAAGAAATTGACTCGATATAAATGCAATTGCATTAAATACGTCTTGATTTTGTTATTTTAAACGTCTTTCCATGCAAAGAAGTTCAACCATGTCGTTGCTTTATTCATTCATGAATTGAAAGTAAGCAATCTACATCCCGAAAATCTACTGATTTGCCGTAAAAAATTGCAGAAACTTGATATACCAGGTCGATGCACCCACTCGTTGAATTTACCAACCAATTTTGTGAGTGCAAATGTGTAAGAATCAATATGCTATAGTCATTTTGGGTGCATTTATTTTTCATGAAACAATAATAATTTCAATCCCGAAAAACCATCAATTTTCCGTATAAAATCGAAAAAATCAAAATATGTCAACTCCCCGACGTGAAAATTAGATTCTACGTATGTAAAATGTAAATACTTATGTATCGATATGCTGAACAGAACTATGTGTGGACAGTCAGAAGCCCGCGGCAACATTAATTCAACAGAAAAACTGTAAAAATTAGATAGGATTTTAGCCGCTTTGCCCGCATCTCCTCGCTACTTACAACAAACCGTTCTTATACTCATCTCAAAATTTTTCTCAGAGCTTTGGGTTATTATCAGCTTCCATTTAAACTCCGGTTCGATGGCCGAATCGGCTGCCAAAAAAGCAAGCCACTGTTGAGGGGTTCTATGAGAAATTCGTGATATTATCGGCTCTCAGGAAATCACCCCATGGCTAAAATTGGTGGTATAAATGTTTAAGTGCTTAAAATAATCGTATTCAAGAAACTAAGGAATTAAACTATGGAGTCAATTTCTTTTTAATAATATAACGAATTTACTACCGGTGATTTAGCTATTATAGCCCCAGAATACTTTTAAAGCGCCTTTGCGTTCCAGAATCTCGACGGAATTTTTTTTTTTTTTTTTTTTTTGCTTAAACGATTCAAGAAACATTGTAGTTAAAAATATAAAGATTTTTCGATTTGGACGTATGAAAAATGTTTAACTCGTTCAGGCACACCGTGTATTGTATGGAGTACTGCTGTTATTCGACCGTTGTCTTCAGGTCAAAATTCTTACAAAGAAGCCCCTTGCAAGAGGCAAATTTTTTGTAATTTCTCCCAGTTTTTTCAGCGTTAGGTATATAAATGAATTGTTTGTCAAATTTTGAGGTCAATTATATTTAATTGTAATTTATACTTTCTTTTTTTCCCCTTCATTTTATTTTTCGTATCGAGGAGTCGAGGTTTTGTTGATTTCTTCGGATTTCGATTACTGTAACTTCTCTTCTATTCGGCCGATTTTTATGAATGAGGTCTCTTTTTATTTGTGTTTTAACGGAGAGTAAGGAAAAAATTGCTAAATACATGCGAAACAATTTTTTTTGAAAATTGGATGAATCCTAGCGTGACGGTGAAATGGTTAATGAAGCGTGAGTAATTGGGGTACGGGTATCGGCCGCGTTGGGACCCAAGGCCCATTGTTCTTCGTGACGCCGACGCAGTGATCAGGAGCGTGGGGACGAGAGGGCTTAGTGGACTCCTGTATGAGCCACGTTTAGCAAATGGTCTAATGAGTCTCGAGGCTCATCACAGATTGCACTTACCACTATCCTGGTGGCCCCGGCTATCAGAGCAAGGAGTACCAACTTTTGAAAAGGATAACAGTGTTGTGGAGATATGTCAAAGCAACGTTGTGAACAAAACGGAGTGAGTGAAATTCTCATTCAAGGAGTGCCGAACTGGTCAGCCATCCTCGAATCAGTTCGCTTGCTTCCGCTTATATATGCATATTTTAAATCAGCGCGCCCCATTCTAAGGTTTTTTTAAAAAAAACCAAGAAACGTAGACTCTTGGTATTCATTACACATAAACTAGCGAGCCCCAGAATGAGAAACAAATTTTAATCATTATTATTGACGGATTAGTAAACTTTTTACACGCTTTGGAAAATCTCAGAAGTTCGCGGTAGTCACTTTTCGGTAAGGAACTAGGGGACTCGGTTATTGTATCGAGGGGGGGGGTCGAAACGATCGCAAAGGCGGTATACTACGTATACGCGCCAAAAACACATTGGATCTTGAGTCCAGACTCTTAAAAACATCGATTAGAAAAAATACTCTTGATTCAATCGGATTTTTGCTTAAATCAAGAACCATGCCTCTTAATTTGAGCGGATTCCCTTTTGATTTAAGCTTAAATCTGATTGAATCAAGAGTATTTTTTCTTGTCAATGTTTTCTAGAGTCTGGACTCTAGATCCAATGTGTTTTTTTCAGTGAGTCCAAAGTTTTCCTCTCAGAACATATTTATTTATGAAGAAAGTTAAAAATATTTTTCCTTGAAATCTTCAAATTTTATAGATCAAATTACGAATGGAAGCCTCCAAAAATTGGATAAGATATATTCATTAATTTTCCTGAATATTTGTAATTTGTCGAGGGCAATTTGCCAACGCCTGATGGCTCATACGGCGTTCTTCCGTCGGCAGAATGGGAGGTTTTGCAAATTGTCGTTCGAAATTTGTCCGCAGTAAAATCCGATTTCACTGGGAAGAAAACAGAAAAATCAAAGAATTCTGGAAACGGGAAGAATTAGAGAATTCCCAGTATTTTGCATTTTCGGCAGTAGTGGATGTTGCCAATTGCCATAGACGATGTGTCTCGTACACCCACTCTTGCAGGAGTGAAAAGCACGAAAGTCCACGGAATTTTCTGGAAAAGGGATAAATTAGAGCACTTTTCCCAGCATTTAACGTTTTCAGCCATAGTATAGTAGATGTTGCCAATTTTCATGAGAAATGTCCATTAAACCAGGTCTCGCAGGGACAAAAAGCTGCTCCTCCGACTTGAGGATTACTTTCCAATTCCTTGTGAGCCTTTGAAAGTATGTGCTTAAACGACCATCAGGGGTCATCGTGAAACTCGTATACGCCGCTTCGTCGGAAAAACGACAAATACGGAGGAGTCGCCGTCAATGACCAGAGGGGAACGGAGCCCATTCCGTATCAGGTTTTTTCGGGCCACGACAACGAATGCCTTTGAAGTTTCGCTCGGAATTGTAAAGAACGTAATGATACACCGTTCCACGGGTAATTGCAACGCTAATTGCAGAGAGTAATTTGAATAAGCTCGCGCCACTCTTTGGTGCCTCCACACGGATGCGCGCATAAATGTCATCATATAATTCTGCGGATGTGTGCTCCCCGCGCTGTTGCCAGCTTTACCCCAGCTGTGAAAAGAGCCCATATAGGGGGAATATTGCCACGTCACACAATAGATCGAGTCAATAGGAGAGGTCGGATAGAATTTGGAAACTTTAAACGCTTATAACTCCACTTAAACAAAACTCTGCAATATTGAAAGTGGTGCCATTGGTTTCCTCGTTACATTTTCTTCAATGAGCACCCCTAGCAATTTAAAATGTGACGAATTGAACATCAAAATTTGCAGGTTTAGTCAAAAGTTCTATGTCCGACCTCGCCAATGAACTTGATCCACTGTGCGTCAGTGCTCAATAGTTTTATTCAAGATGATTTCATCCAGGAAATATACAAACATCAATATATCGAAACAAGTTTGCCAAAATACAAGTTTCGCTTTTCGATATTTGTAAAAACAGAGAAGCAACAGTGTAAACGCATACTTCAGCAACTCTATTGGGGGAACATCTCTTTTAAAAACCTTAAATTAAAGCCAATAGTGAGACTTAACGCAAAAATTTCAGTTCAATTTTACTAATCGAATGCGATATTTTGCGTTTAGTTTCATTCGGCGATAATTTATTGTCTCCGGAAAACATTGTTCACCAATAGACTGCTGAAGTACACTTCTATACTGTTGCTTTCTCTGCTGTAACAAAGAGACAAAAGCAAAACTCGCACTTTCGCAAAATTTGTTCGAATTATCGATGTTTGTTTCCTGGGATGTATCGCCTACAGGTTTTTTGTTAAACTCCTAGGGACCAACCAGGAATCACATCCGGTGGCTAAAATCGAAAAGTACCCATTGCAACCAATAGGATCGCTTTATTTTCTCTTCAAATTCTTTGCGTAAGAATTATTTCAATAATTACCCCGTTAACACTAATTAGGCTTGATAAATGTCTTTGAGCTGAAGCTCAAATTCAACTTCTCTCCTCGCAAACATGGTTGCCGACCATTTTTAAAACGTGCGATACGGTCCACGCAGATTGTGTCATAAAGTGTATGTTATAAGCTTTTTTTGATCTTCTCGTCTTAATTTTTGTGTAATCCTACCTCCCGATCGTCTATTCACTCATCTGTATCTCTTTATGTGGAACAGACATAGAGTACATAGAGTCGTGATGCAAGTGCGAGAGCTGGCGCCACTTTTACGCATTTTCCAGGTCCCGAATTCCGAGCTTTCTGTATGCGGCGCCGCGCCGGATCTCTTTTTCGATACATAAATCGCGAGAGTATGGACAGATCGCTTGATGGAGGGCTTAGGGCCCAAAAGTGCAGCCACCTTTCTGAGCAACTTCTAACACACAAAATTTCACTGCCAGCCTACAGAGTTCAATTCTAACCAAGATGGCCAAGAATGTACATAAATGAGCGTTCTTTCGAAAAAATACGTAAATTTATGCTAAAAGTAAGCCAAATACATGCTTTATAAACGGCGGTTCGTAACAATTGTATTTAAAAATCGCTCTGGACATTCGAAATTCATAGGTTGGCTGCATTTCTGGGCCCTAACTTCATTCACGGAAGCATCGGTGAAGGCCTGATGGATTTTCGGAGTTTCACATCTGTCCATACTCTCGCTATACAGGTACTCTACCCCACACCGGGCTCGGAACTCGTCAAGCAGAACATGCACTGGAAAAAAAAAACTCATTGGATCTAGAGTCCAGACTCGCTTAAAAACATTGACAAGAAAAAATATTCTTGATTCAATCAGATTTAAGCTTAAATCAATAACCAAACCTCTTAATTTGAGCGGATTTCATTTTGATTTGGACGTATTTATGCGAAAAGGCGCTAAACGCCATTTCCAAACTTCTCAGTAAAGCAAGTTTGACTAAAACAATTGGCGTTTCCGTACTAATGGACCGATTTTGGTTTACTTTAGCTTGTTTGAAAGCTGAAGAGTTCTTCTAATTACGTACGTTGCCAAAATTAGGAAAGAATGCATATTAAGCGAGATATAGGGGATTTTTGCACGTAGGTCCATTTGATTTAATGCGCTGACCCGGATTCCGAATTAAATCAAAAGGCGCTATCTCCACTTGAATCACTTGATTGACGCGCGCGCGGCGAAGCTTGGTGGAAAATTGGTGAAATTCAGTACCAGGGGGTATTTTTGGACGGGAAACTCGAATTTCGGGTCAAATTTTGAAAATTCAGAAATCCAAGATGGCGGACATGGCCTAAAATGCTATCTCGGCCCCTATCCAGCCGATCTAGGTGAAACGTGGTATCAGGGGGTATTTTCGGACGGGAAATTCGAATTTCGGGTCAAATTTTGAAAATTCAGAAATCCAAGATGGCGGACATGGCCTAAAATGCTATCTCGGCCCCTATCCAGCC
>NW_017548293.1:886878-919300 GCF_001854935.1 Bemisia tabaci | reverse complement strand
GCTGGATAGGGGCCGAGATAGCATTTTAGGCCATGTCCGCCATCTTGGATTTCTGAATTTTCAAAATTTGACCCGAAATTCGAGTTTCCCGTCCAAAAATACCCCCTGGTACTGAACTTCACTAATTTTCCACCAAGCTTCGCCGCGCGCGCGTCAATCAAGTGATTCAAGTGGAGATAGCGCCTTTTGATTTAATTCGGAATCCGGGTTAGCGCATTAAATCAAAGGGAATTACATATAGTTCCTTTTGATTTTATTCGTAATCGCTGATTCCCTGTTTTGCGATTTTTCAGGGGCTGATTCCAGGGGATGAAATTAGTATTTTGGGGGCATATTTACGTGTGAGAGCAGCCTATTACATGGAGAATCCAGATCCGTTAAAAACTGAAATTTGGAAATTTGGCGCATAGTTCCCTTTCGTATAAATACGTCCATTTAAGCTTAAATCTGATTGAATCAAGAGTCCTTTTCTTGTCAATGTTTTTAAGAGCCTGGACTCTAGATCCAATGTGTTTTTTTTTTCCAGTGTGGCGCCAGCTCTCCCACTTACATTACGACTCTATGCACTCAATGGGAACATACTCATTCCTCGAGAATAATACACTTTTCTGTGCGCGAGCTTTCGTGCAAATTGGTTCATTCCCACTAAACTTATCTTAATTGGTCTCTCGAACGGGGCAACATTGCAACACACTTGTGAGAATAAGCCCCTCTCCTCTCCTCCCCACCCGCCCACCCTAAACCTTACTTAAACCCGAGGCCTGATATAATCACGGCGTCGACGCTATTGCAGACTGGTTATTGCGGGCGGCGGCGGCCGGAGGGGGTGATGATACCACCNGGGGGGGGGGGGGGTATAATCCGAGCAAGTGGCGTTTTAAATCGTGATCTGTCAGGCAGAAATCAAGGGGCGCGGACAGGGGTATAATTGAGGGCGGATTATCAGGGCGCCCGATGACGTAGTTGCTGGTTTTAGGAGAAAAATTACGGGTCTGCCCCCGGCGCGACGGCGAAAAGGGGTGATCTGGTAACGGCGCGGACAGGTGGCGGTACTCATGGAGAGAGGAACGAAATTAACCGGTTTAGCACGACGAGCGTCGGACGCATTATCGATGACGTCACGTGCACGAGCGGTACGACCGTGGATGCGTTGTGAAAGTCATTGTATCGATGATTGATCCATCAATCGGACCGAGTTTAGCAGGAAGGAGCCAAGCCACATCAGCTATTGCCAAATTTAACATGGGAATTTGATTTTTTACGAGAGAACGTTTGTGCGGATTCCTTTGAAAATTTTAAGGAATTTGCTTTGTATTATGGAGAAAATTCATAGAAATTTGCACCAGAATCCGCACAACCGTTTTTATGTAAAAAATTAAATTGCCCGATTAAATTTGGCAATAGCTGATGTTGCTTGGTCCCTTTCTGTTCAACGCGGTCCAATTATACCGTGTTAAGTAGAAAGGAACCAAGCCGCATCACTGGGTTGCCATAGTCAGGGAATACCGGAAAAACCTAGGAATGTTAGGGAACTTTAAATAATCAGGGAAAATGACAGGGAAAAATTGTCGAACCGCCTTTATTTACTGTCTAGAGTGTATTCGATGTTTCGGACAACACATTGTGTTTGAAGAATTCTAATAATGTCTTGTCAAGCATCTGACGTATCTTCAATTGTCAAGGCTTTTCACCAAAATGTGTCAGGGAAATCAGGGAACTGTCAGAAAATTGCTTTTTCTAATTTTTGTGGCAACCCTGACATCAGCTATTGTTAATTGTAATAGAGCATTTTAAATTTTTATATGGAAACGCTTATGCGGATTTTTGTGCAAACAGTGAATTTTCTGCACTGTACGAAGCGAATTCCTTAAAATTCTCAAAGGAATCCGAACAAACGTTCTTTTGTGAAAAATTAAATTGCCCGGTTTAGTTTGGCAATAGCTGATGTGGATTGGTTCCTTTCTGCTGATCGCGGTCCAATTATGTGGTTTTTGATTTTCGGATAAGGGGCCGTTCATGAAATACGTAACGCTTGGGATTCGAAAATTTTTTTGTGCAATTTTTTTACTCATTAAAGAATAGAAGCCTTCCAGGCATTCGTCACGAATGCGTTACAAATGAGGAGGGAATCGGAAAATCCAATTCTTAACGTCACGTATTTTATGAGAGGCCCCTAAGGGGCTATTTTTCAAACTGCATTTTGACAGTAATGATTGAATGCAATGCGTGACGGTTACCTCAGTTTAGTTACATATCCCAGAAAATGAAGGCGTTTTCTCTTTCTCCGAAACGCCGATAATTACGTTCAATCATCCGGAAAACTGCCGTTGGACAATAATGATTGAATACAACTCTTCCTGCGTGAAGGTTGCCTCAGTTACTTATCCTAGAAAACAATGGCGTTTTATTTTGCTCAGTAACACAGATAACTCAAACAAATTGCGGCAAATTCACAGACTCTACATTGATTTCATGCTGAGCATTAACTCACTTCATTTTGCGCCGGTCGCGTGGTCGAGAAAATTCTCCACCCTTCCAGTCACATCGTCAAGAATACGCTCACACTGCCGTGCTGGGAAAAAACACAGCATGAGCATTCAAACGTTGCCAAATCCCCTCTTAGAAAATATAATTTTTGAAGGAAGTAATGAATATTTTTCCTTGAAATTCTCAGACACTTCAAATCAAATTATGATCGAAATCCTCCAAAAAACCGAAAGGAAAATATCCATAAATTTCTCTAAAAATCCGTGATTAGTCGAGGGAAATTTGGCAACGTCTGAAGGCTCATACAGCGTTCTTCTCTAGCGCAGGCCCTCGGTAGGCTTTTCAGGGGCCGGAAAGTTTGGCAACGGAGGGTGGACCCTTAATTCATTTCTCGGGGGATTGTTTGATTTTGTCGTTTTTACGAGCTTCTTCCGAGATAGCCTCCCTCCCCCCGCGTTCCCGCACCCTCCCCCACCCCGCGCCCACGCCGCCGACCCTGCGCAGGCTTAAATTAACGTCGAAATTTAATTACGAGCACATTAACCGTTTGATAGTCTCTCAATCCTCGGAAGGGGCCGGAAAAATTGTAAACCGGGCCCCCGTTAATTTCTTCTTTATTACCCCCCCCCCTCCCGCTCCCGACCATCGTCTTTTGTTGCCGCGCACACAGACGCAGCGAAACCGGCAGCCTTGATTTTGCATGTAAACAGCTGTCGTGAGCGGAACATTTGAGTCTCGATTCTGAGTGGCAGGCACCCCGAAAGGGTGAGGAAGCCACCTCTATTATTTCTTGGATCTTCAATAGAGACACTCCATGTACTCAAAATGGAGAATTCGCACGTACAAATTTTATTGCTTCATCTGAAATTGCATACTAAGCTGAGTGCGCAGTTTTTTTCATAATTTTTTTCCGATATGGAAAATTGTGGAAAAAAGGATAAATGTGAAGAAATTTACCGCCTCCTGACGTTATGTGGTGGCATGTCTCGTTTCTGATTAAGTATAAGTGGCAGGCACCCTTGGAGCACAAAGAATAGACGGTTTAGTGTTTACGTCATTCGATATAATATCGAACTCTCGGTTCGAACCAAAAAAAACTAAGGTAATCTCATGTACAAATTCTTTGAGAGTTAATTGTGTTGATTCATTAAAATTTAGCCATTGACCGGCAATAAATCAATCAAGGATTCATTAAACACGAGAGATTTAGATTGTAAGAAACACATGGACGCATTTTACTGCCATGGCGCGAAGGGTGCGAATCAGAAACAAGGTTCTACGTTTCTTTACACCTGAACCATGACGTGGCCACTAAATCAGTTTCTAAACATTGCGATGGCTAAAGTGCGAGGCCACGTACTTCCACCAGGATGTTTCAAAATCTTTGCTCCTTTTCCATTTTTTTAAAGAAAAATAAGCCAATTTCTTAGCTTGGAATTTATACGGAATATTCTGCTGAATATAGAAGAAAAATCAAGGGAGCTTTCAAAAAATTAAATTGACCGGTTTTCCGAAGAAAAAATAAAGTATAGACGACGAGTCTGCAACGACGTCGCAAGCAGAGATACTTTGTTCCGCTCTTTGGCCACCGATTACCTTTTGCCAGAGTCTCTCTGTACCGAGTGCCCAGGCGTGCGGAATCATTTTTGATTGGCCGCTGACTTTTAGGCTACGAATCCTTTCTATTTGTTTCTTGCCGGATCTTTACGAGTAATATTTTTTAGCATTTCTGAATTCGCATCCATGAACGGAGCCAATAAGGAAGCAAAAATGTACGGAACCTTGGAAGAACAAACGGGATGATGCTGTTTGTATCTGGTGTCTTATCTACATGACATGCACTGCTTTTGATCAGTTTATTTCAAAGCTCACTGCCAATATCGCCAAGATAATGATATGTACTGCTTCGTTTACTATTGCTCTTAGATCACTCATAAATTAACTAAGGCCAAGTCTCAAATCAAACACGAATACGTTAACAGATTCTTGTAATCGGACCACATTTTGAATTTAGGAACCATTATTTCTGGCTCATCCATAAAATCACCCATCTGGAAAAGGAAACTAATAGCATTTATGTCGTTTTTAAAATGAGCCATAAATAGTGGTTCCTAATTGCAAAATTAGGTTCACTTTATCTTTGTAAAGTGTGAGATCAACCGATGCAATTTTTCCTTCAAATCGAAGTTTCATGGACATCTGTCCGGGGAAGGAAGGTGAGTAAAACCAGGCACAATGATGTAGTCGTCCTACTTGAAGCTATGGTAAAGCGATTATCAAGGTGTACGTTGCCAACACCCCATTTATCGGTCCTTTTTTATAGGTTTAAATGGCAGATCAATCAATGTATCGCAAAGCTCGCCACGCCACCTACCCAAAATTGTATTCACCTGGAAGAATAGAAGGTTCTGAACAAATATTTCTGCAAGTATCCTTTTCTGGCCAGCATCCATACACCATTACTCCGCAGCGTCGCAGTTCCGAATCTACTCTATTGGCTTTTTAGGCGAGAACTTTACGAGTAATTTTCTCCCCAATAGCGTTTTTTTTTTTTTTAATTTGCTTTAATGAACAGAGTGAAGAAGAAGCAAAAATGAGCGAACCCTGCGAAAAAACGGGACCCAATCAAGGGAACTCGTTTAATCGTGACCGTTGCGCGAAGTTTATTAACCGACGACCAGACAAGGGAACTTTTAATTGTTGTCGTAAAACCGCTTCGGCTCATCAATTCATGTCGAGTAATATCCAGCCCAATTCCCCCGATTCACAGAAGTTGAGAAGCTTTTCGAGCGTGTGTCCATTCATCCGTGCGTAAGGTTTCAACTTCGGCCCGAGCAATGACGCCACATCTTGAAGGCGAATTATTCGAGTTCCGTTTTTTATCCTTGAGGTAGGCGGGGGAGGGTTTGTTTATTTGGTATTCATGAATTATAACCTCGCTCAATAATGACAATGACCACCTCAACAAATCCCTATATAGTATTTTTAGTCGTTCCTTAAACAGTTCCACTATATAGCCTCATATGTTTTACATCGTAGTTAAGGGAGGTTTCAATCCCCTTAAAGAAAAGTAGTGCCGATTTTTCTAGTTGGAAATACTGTTTTTCCTCCAATAAATCAATGAAAAATATCGATTCTTGGTTCAAACAAGCTGCTTCGCCGAGAATTTATTGTTTTACATACATTCAAATGGAGGATAAACAGGGTTTCCAATTTGCATGCACGGAAAAAAACACGGTTATTTCACGGTTACCACTGCAGGAATGTCAAACGGGATTCCTCGATAGTAGAACCTTGGATTTTAGTAAGATTATTGGTGAGCATATTAGCATAACCATGCTCATGGTAACATTTTTGTGGACACAGTATTATTACTGCGAACACGGTAACATCACCGTGTTCATCATCAGAACCATCAAAATCCACGGTTCTACTACCATGGAATCCCGTGTGACATTACTACCGTGGTAACCGTAGAAATACTGTGTTTTTTTGAGTGTGGATTGCCACTGAAGAAAGGACAATTTCTGTGAAAATTGAATAAAATTCAAAACTTTGACTTCGGAAATAGGCCTTGACAAAAGATTACAGTAATTTGCTTCTGCCAACAATTTAAGGTGCCGAAAAACAGATTCTGTAATGTACGCGTGGTAGGTAGGGACCTACCTTGCAAATCCTGAAATATTGTATTTATTGCAGTAGAAAATAATTGTTATCTCTTGTAAGGACCTTTTTACAATGGTCCTCTATTAAATACACAACTTTCGATTGTAATAACATTTCCCCCTTAAATATCCCTTGTTCACCGACGCACAATTGGCAACGTCTTCCGCCGATCTCGAAACACACGACCACTTTAAAATCCTTCACTGCATTGAGCCCGGCTATACACTGCGTCTGACACGGGGTCAGGTTAAAAAATAAAAAGTTTATTTCTCAAAGAAACTTCGGGTTGTTTTTCAATTAGTGCTCGAAATTTATGTTCCCGGAACAGCGGTCAGGAGGAAGCGGATCGTTGTGTCGGGACGCGCAATGTTGCCAGATCGTCCAACCCTCTAATTCGGAAAATTCTGCAGGGATCAGCGTCGAGGGATCGAACTGGCAACCCTGCTTTCACGGTAAAAATACCCGTAATTAAAAACAAAGTAGGGCCATTGATTGGGGGTGCGAACTCGGGTGTTTGTAATCGGCTTTGCGCCTATTATCGTCGCTCCTATGACGTGAAAGCGTATCTCAATTTACACGTGAGCCCTGGTTTACTTATAAATCCATGCTTTCTGGGGCTCATGCAGACACCGAGATACGCCCTTAGGTCAGAGGAGCAACGTTATGACCGAAATACTTCCGGTGTTGTTATCACAGTTTCAAGGCTTACCGGGGGCTTTTTACCGAGGCCTTTTTAGCGAAGTTTGTAATCGCTCCGCGGGACGAGAGAAACCCTTTTCGAGTTCCCTGAACCCCCCCCCCTTCCGCTAGTCCCTGTTCTGTGTAATTTCCGATTGGTGTTAACAACTTAATTCGGGCGGAACCGATATTTTTCGATGCCCTCTTTGGGAAAGTTCAGCGGGGATCGAACTTTGTTCCTCACTTCCTTCGGGTGGTTATCGAGGATTCTTATAGCGGGTTGGATGTAGGAAATGAGATTCAAAGGGGAACCGTCGGAAAGTTTTTACGACCATTATTTATTGCGAGAACTAATGATTTAAAAATTAATTATATTAATGGACCGAGGTTTTCTTCGAAAAAAGTATAAGTGTTCCAAAAACGTCGCCATTGCGGCGAAAGAGTCAACAGTGCGATTTCAGACTCATTAGATCACGGGGAAAGTGCTATCACGCGGTGACACCGAAAGTGGTCTAGCTCATTTTTTCCCTCTCAAAAATAAATTCAATCTCATCATTATAAACTCCTTGACCCCCTAAAAATTCAAGTTCGCTCAATCGTTTAACTAAGCCTATCCTCATGATTTTTGCGGTCATCGCTCGGTGATAGTCCCTAATTAAGCTAGCTTCATTCAGATGTTGAAATTAATGGCCCCGCTTTTCGCATATCAATGGACAAAGTACGAAACCGCGTATCTCCGATTGCACCGTAATCCAGAATTACGCGAATTGAGACCTTAACATCTGCTACAGAAATGCGCGAATTTAAAATGAAGTTAAGTTAAGGTAGAAGTTTGGCAAAACAGGATACAGTTGGAAAATACACGAATTTTTATGTTAACGCTAGCTTAGGTGTTTGTTGACAAGTCATCGATTCTTAACTTCTGATGATAAATGAAGTGAAAAGATTGAATAATGGTCATGGGCATAAAGAACTTTCCTAACTTTTCTTGGAAAAAATATTTAATCAAGAGAAACGAGGCAACGTTGAAATGTTCATACGGTGTCGAAACACAACATATGCCTTTTAAGCTCTATTATTCGATGCCGCGATTATTCTAACACGAGTTCAAATAATTGTCCCAAACACAGTGCAGCCGGCGTTGAACATATATTAGCGCCTGCAAGACTTTAGGAATACTTCACGCATTGCGCCAAACAGTGCGGTCGGCGTAAAGCCCATATCAGCGCCTACAAGACTGCGTGAATACTTCTCGCATTGCGCCGAACGCAGTGTAGTGTTTCTCACGCAGTTTCTCATATGATCCGTGCTATTTTCTTTCAATTTTACCTCTTGACAGTATCCTCAGTCGGCTAAATCTTAGTAGCGCGAATGATGGATTATCGATATTTTCTTGATTGAAGCTATGGTAAAGAATCGATTATCAAGGTATTCGTTGCAAACACCCTGTTTATCGATCCTTTTCCATAGGTTCAAATGGCAGATCAATCGATAAATCGCAATGCACGCCAGCCACTGTTGAATCTCTCGTGTGCATCGACCCCATTTTGCAGCGTCGCTCACGATGAAGAATCGAGATTACGCCCACCCTTGGATACACGAATCCCGAAGTTGTTGAGTGAAAGTTGATTTAATTTTATGAAGAAGAAAAATAAAAGCTTTCAGGCCGGCGACGGAGGGGAGGGGGAAGCGTTCGATGCTCCACGGCCTGGAGCCGTGGGAATCTCAACTAATTTTTTACTCCCCCCCCTCCCCCGCCCCCCTCCAACAGCTATGCAAAGCAATCGGAGGATCTTTACAAGAGTCACAGGAAAGTTTCCGAGTTTATCTTCCCAACTTTCCGCCGGCTCCGCGTGTTTGACTTGGAAAAAATTAAGGGACTTAACGAGTTATGATAATTGTGATTTTTGTGTTTTCGCGCTCGCGAAAAAGTACAATAGTTGGGATAATGAGCGACAGAAGCGGGGGGAGGGGCGCGGAAGATTAACTGTTTTGTTTGTTTGGATTTAATTAACACAAGAAGCGCTAGTTTCGCTGTTTTTGCTTTGCGCTGCATTTGCTCTGGACCCTGGAAACTTCTCAGCATACTTTTCCCGTTTTTTGTTAATTTTTTCTCCTACAAAATTAATTTGATGGCCATGGACGCCGCCGGCCTTCTAAGTCCCTAGTATCATTGATGTCAAACCAGGATCGACAATGAAACTTTCTCTAAAACCGATTAAACCACTTACTTGTCACTTATTACTTTCATCATTAATTCTATCATTTTTCGTATTTAATTTTTTCGGATGCGTGTTTGTGTCAATTCGTATTTAGCTGAAATAAGTTCTAATTACATGTGTAAACTTTTTAATCTGAACTACTTTTCCTAGAGTCAATAGGGCGATGCCCTGTGTCATATGCTTCCAACTTTTAGATGTGTTTTGTTTTAAATTGCTACGGGCTTGCTCTCATAATACTCGCCACGGTATTCGACCATATTTTATTGATTCGGCGAAACGCCCGTAAAACCCACGTGAAATTCACGTTAAACCCCCGTGAAACCCACGTGAAACCGCCGCGAAACCCACGTGAAACGCCCGTAAAACCCACGTGAAATTCACGTTAAACCCCCGTGAAACCCACGTGAAACCCCCGCGAAACCCACGTGAATCCCATGTGAAACCCACGTGAAACGCCCGTAAAACCCACGTGAAATTCACGTTAAACACCCGCGAAGCCCCGACGAAAACATTCGCTCAAGGTCACAAAGACTTAGGGAAATACATAGCCGTAGCAGCGGAACGATTGCAATTTCATTGGGAACTCCGTTCCCATGACAAAAAACAGCAACACGTAAAGGCAAACGCCATGCATTCCTGCTCTATGAATTGTCTGTGCAAAGGATGGGCTTTGCAAGTCGTCGCCTTCCATCTTCTCCCCTTCAAAAATTAGGATAGATAAACCACAACGGTCACCAGACAATCAAACCGATCGGGGATCCAACGCGATCGAACCAAGCAAACGCAAATAACTATCCTGATAGATTCAGAGAGTGTCAAGGGAAAATTGCCAATCTACTCTGCCGTGCAAAGGAAGGAAGGAAGAACGCCTTATGAACCTTCAGGCGTTACCAAATTTCATTTAACAAAACACGAATTTATACAAGGAAATTTGTGAATATTTGTCTTCCAATTTTCCAGAGTTTTACTTGCATTTTAATCCGAAGTAAATGAAAATTTGTAAGTAAAAATCAATGACATATTCAATCAGCCTAAGATTCTCCGTTTAAATCGCAATTTACGAGGGAAAATTTGGTAACTTCGAAATTAGCTACTTCTTTGGCGAGGGAGACAACGAAATTAGGCAACACTCAAATGTTCATACGGCGTTTTTCCGTAGTGCGGCAGAGCACAACGCTGTATGCATACTGAATACATATAGATTCCTTTCTGCTTGAAGTCGCTGCACCTTGAGATTTCCTCAGGCAAGTTACTCGCAACGGACGATCTATGCCAAAAGGAACTATGCGCACGCGAGTCAAATCAAAAGGAACCAGTGGCATAGCGTCCTTTGCGATATATCGATTGGTCGGTCATTTAAACCTATGGAAAAGTATCGATAAACAGGGCGTTCGCAGCGAACACCTTAATAATCGATTCTTTACCACAGATTCAAATGGGGAAATATCGATAGATCGCAAAGCACGCCACGCCACTGAAGGAACTATGCGAAGCATACAAATCCTATGTATACAGTTCCTTTTCCCTAGCTTCATTTGCACATAGGTTCCTCCAGCATAAACCGTCCCTTTCCTGACGTAAAGGCGTATCTAAATTTCCGCATGAGCCCTGCTATCCATAAATGTCAATGTTTTCTGGGGTTCTCTCAGAAATCGAGATACGCCTTTACGTCAGAGAATCGACGAAATTCGGGATCCGCAAATAACCAACCGAGGTCCCTCCGCACCGGACCAATTCCCCACCAAGAATTATTATAAAACGGCCGTGTTGGCGATGGTCTGCGGAGAAGTTATCGTGATTCTTGAAACCACGTATCTCCACGTGTAATTGCATGCGGATACGTGTTTTTTGATCGAGCTGAGCTGCATGTCTGTTAAATTAACCCGCGGTCGGGTCCGCTGGGCAACCGGGAGCGGATCTTTGATAGATGAGTGGCTCAGCCGAAAACTAGAATTCGGCCGCTTATCACGGGCCTGTTAAAATCGTGGAGAAGCCCCCTTCTTCGCCCCCTCCCCTTCCCTTCTCCCCTTTCCTCCCTGCTCTCCACTCCCGAGCTGTTCCTATCCTTTTATTAAGTACTTTAGTTGGAAGGTAAACACAAGGCGGGGACTATTTTCAGGATCCCCTTTCTCCAGCTTCCTTCCTTTCACAACCCATCTTCCCCAAACTGCCGTGTTAAGGAGGAACGTCGTATGAACATTGAGATGCTGTTGAATTTCCGTCAAATAAAATATTTATTTTTGAAGAGGATTATGCATATTTTTCTTTGAAATTGGTGGATGCTTTTAATTAGTATACGAATAGAATTTTCTGAAAAATCGATGATAAATATTCACAAGAAGCCCTTAAAATTCATATTTTGTCGAAAGAAATTTGGTAAAGTTTGAAGGTTCAAACAGCGTTTTTCCAGGATGGTGGCTCTCCTTGCAGGAGGCTAGAACGAGAAGCCGCCCTCACTTCAGCCCCCTTTTGTCCTGCCAGGGTAAAACGCAGGGTCTGTATGAACGTCAGACTTTCCTAAGTTGATCCCAGTAAATGATTTATTTTAGAGAGAAGTTATAGATTCTCCTCCCAGAAATTTGCAGACTCTTCAGACTAAATTGCGGATGACATTCTCTGAGAAATTGGAAGAAAAATATTCACAAGTAGCTCTAAAAACTCATTTTTTATCGCACTGAATTTTGCAACGTTGGTATAGTCGTACCGTGTTCCTCTAGCACTGGAGCTTTCTTCCTTACAGCAAAAAGTCAATGGATGACCTCCGAGTTAGTCGACTCTTGGGAAACGCGCTGCTATGATGCCAAATACATCAAAAAAACAACCAGCTTTTTGTATTAGAGGTTTTTTCCAAAATTGCACCAATTTAATTTGATGAATTGAGCACAATTTTATTGACAGTATTAAGACTACATTCTAGTGTTTTCTTAGTGTCAAATTGCATACGATTTGCACATCTTACATTCTGGTTCAATAATTATTACTATACAATGTTTAACAAAGCATCAAGTAATGATTGTTACTTTCTTTTTGTTTCAGGTGAGAAACGACTCATTTCATTTTATTTTCTCGTTCTGTGGCTCCAAAAAGTTTGTGAGTAATTTTTAGAATTTGTAATGATTTCATTCTTGAGCCACGCTACCGAGCACTCAAGAACTGCAGACCCTCCAAACTTTCTGCTCTAAATGTATTTATTTTTATGATTCCACCCTTTCACGAAGTAACACGTGTACGTATGAATATTACATTCATCAGCTTCTTCACCCCTCTTAATTTAAAAATCTAAATTTGTGTACTTACTCCCTTTTTCAAAATTCTCTGTAAAGACGTTAATAGCCTGTGACGCTGAATGTCTTAAAATATACTAACTAACTAACTAACTAACTTTTGCATAGTGAAGAAAAATTATGCAAAATTCTACTATTTGAAAGTGGCCGGTTGTCCTGTACCTGAATAAAATTTCTCAAAAATTTTACGGCATCGGAGAGCAAATACATTTTCCTTTAACCGCTGTGACACCATCGATATTTTAACTGGCTGAGTAAGTCTGACAGCATCCATGAATTGGTTCGAGGGCGAAATCGATGGAATTTTCTCCGAGTCCTGGCAGTTTTGCCCGGGAACGTCAACAATATTATTCATAGCTTCTGCATAAGACGGGACGCAAGGAGAGGTAAAATCTCGAAGATTTTCTTTTCAAAAAGCATTTCAGTGTTTTCTTTTTAATGCAGGACGGGAGAGTACATAATTCAGAGTAATTTCTTTGTCACGTAATCGGTTTGCTCAATTCGGCGTTTTGCCGGTACAACCGCGTGTTTACATTTCTGGATGAACCTCTTTGTGGACTTTTCCCCATGGTACCAGGGCTCACGTAGAATCAAGTTAGGTGTTCTATCGGCGGTGTCTCGGGCAGCGTCGCTGAGTTGGAAAATAGTTGGGAAAAAGCGGAGGAATTAGTGGTAGTGCGCCTCCGCTCATTGTCTGTCAAGCTCTTTAACTCAATGCGAGGGATTTCGCTTGTCAATTTTGCTGTTTGCTGTCTATCAGGATTACCGTGAGTTCCAGGAAGTTTAAATAAAGAGACGGATCGCTTTTTTTAGCGGACAGTTGGGTAATAGGTGAATAAACAATCATTAGATCACTCCTTCGAACTATTCTTAGAACAGGAATGATGCTGATAATTGAATAAATTAATGCGAAGTAATGAAGAAAAAACCCAACAATTTTCCATTTCGGTGAGTTGCGTATTTCAATAAGGTTGATTGTCTCCGAAGTCATAATCCATTTGCTTATTTTATGAGGGTCTGAGGCTTTTAAGTAATTTCGATACTTTAACAATAGCAAAAAAACTGTTTTCTCAGCCTTGTTCGGCTTACGGTTTGCTTCGTAGAATTGCATTAAAAATTAAATTTGATCCAAAGCAAAATCTAAAGCGCATCAAAAGGCTGGTATTGTCAGGAGCTTACTCAAAACTCCAAACTCACACAGCTGAAGTTGTCATCTTAAAAGCGACCTTCTACAGATTGGAATCTTGGTCAGATGAACCCTAAACATAAATTTATACGTAATGAACAACGCCTGATATCTGATAACGGCTAGTAAGTTTTCAAAAGATCAAATATATCTGGGAATTTAAAAACACAGCTATTCTTTTTTCCGTAAGCGCTTTCATATACCTCCAACTTTTTTCAGTTTCCCGGTTTTTTAAAACTATGAGCATCTTTATTTTTAAATCAATTTGTTTAATTTTCCTCACTCTTTTTGCGGAACAAAAATTCAAATTTAGTCCTTTGTCATTTCACTGACTGACTCTAATAATTCTAATTCGTGATTCAGTCATTTGATAAAAGTCGCCTTTTTAAAACCCCGTCACGTGTGCTTATATATACTTTGTAATATAATTTTTTAAGGCATTACAAATGAACCCTTGAACCATGATGTTCTCCGAAAAAGAAATGTTGCATCACTAAAGGATGGTTACATTACCACAAGGAAACTCAGGAGATTTAAAACCAAGCGTAGAGCGACAAGTATCAAAACGCCTTCAATCTCGGCGGATACCACCTGGGGTTACCGGGAAGGTCGAATAGTTGTATCATGGCTCCCGGCCGTTACTAGCCACGCTCTAGACGACTTTTCTTTCTTGTAGCAGTGACTTTGCGTTGGCAATGTTGCAACCCTGAATGCAGAGAACCGTGCAGAACAATCAAGCACTCCCCGAATCGGAAAGTTTCGTTGAATATTTAAAAAAAAATCAGGCTCGAGACAACTGAATTAAGTTCCGAGAGGCAGCGCAGATTCGGGCAGGTGGTCGATTGTTGCTTCGCTTATCCAACGCTCAGTGAGCAAGTTAAACTGCACTGTGCGAGCAAAACGACTCTGTTTTTGTTCATTTGCAGAGTATATCACCGAAAGAAGTTCCAAAAAAATGTTGGGACAACGTTTCATCAAAACCTAAAACTAATTATTTTCGGTTTGAAAAAAAAGTTTTAAGCTCTAAACAACTATCTTTGCCTAGAAGAAAAGTCTCTCTTTTTTAAATGGTTTATTTTTTTTAAAAGAATGGTCTTTCTTTGGGTTTTGCTTTCTTTAAAATCCTTACAAAAGTAAATTTTTAATCGATGACAGAATTGATTTTCTTTGAATAAGTTAAAAAATTTTAAAGAAAAAGTACAATGTCTTTGAATTTCTGTGGGTCTCCGTGGATGTAAAATTTTCTAAGTGCTATTTTCAAAGCTTTTCTTCTTGAGTTAGGTCAAAAAGCGAATTGTGAGATATTAATGTAAGCTTTAGTGCCTAAAAGAATAGACCGCGACTGCCTTAGTTCATGTTTGGACATAAAGAGAGTGTAAAATTGTATTATTACTTGGAAATTGTATACCTTGAACATACCAAGTTAGAATTTCAAGTATTCTAGAGTTTCAAGTCTACGTATGTAAAATTTAAAAATTTACATACTCAACAACTTGTGTTGTGATTTAAACTCCTGTAATGCTCATTAAGTCTACGTCGTCAATGAACAATATCAAACCTCAAAAAGCGATTTCAGAGTTGAGTCGTTTGAACCATATTTATACATCCACCACCTAGAAAGCGACGATCACGTGCAAAAATATCCTTATCCCCCGGGGCCTGGGTGCACTATCGCGTGTTAGCCCAGGTAGCCGTACATTGATATGATAACGGCTGCAAGGACCATAACTCGTGGTAAAAGGACCCCACGGTCTAAAATGCATCCGGGGGTAAGGACATTTTCGAACACCATCTTGATTCTCTCGGCAATGCGAATTTAACTGAGAGCCCAACAAACTTAGCTTTAACTTCTTTTAAAATAAATCCGAGAAATTTCTCGTAAAGTAATTGTACTTTATTTTTTTCAAAGGTGCCCACTGAAAAAAATAGTTCTGTTCACAGGGCTCCTGCACTTCCCTGTGAACAGAAGGTTCTATCGTCAGCACCATCTATTTTTTTCTGTGTAAAAGTTGAAAATTCCTGTAGAAGTTCATATCAGCGATGTCTCCTACAGTTCCCCCATTTGAACCATGCACTCGATGGATTTTTTGACTATCGGCAACATCTTCCGGAATGACTGTGGCAAATGTTCGCAGCAGTCCAATTGCAAGTCCTTTAAGATGCGTTGCCGGAATTTTGAAACCGCGTGGGTTTCGCGTTCTCGAGGCCATTTATCACGGCGACTTTTGGGCGTAACCGGCGGCAGAGTCGAAATTCCACCCGAAGATCAGACATCGCGTCAAACCCATAATCCGACCTCCGATTGCTTCTGCCAAAACCACAATCTCGCGCCCCCGCTCAGACGGAGGCTTGGGGTTGCCGGATAGTGTGCGGGAACTGGAATTCGCCTGGTTTACACGTGTTGTAGGTTTACCTCCAAGAATACGATTACCGTTACACTGTTCGAAAAACACTACATCGTTAAAAAGCTCCGTGTATAGGGTTGCTCTGTGTTACTTAGTGTTACTTTTTCTGTGTAAGATCAACCCATAAAAGACTTGGTTGCTCAAAGCCCGTATCACACGATCAGAGAGAGCTCTCACAGTGGCGTCACGAAGGGTCATGTGACCCTCAAATATTGTCGACCCGACAACCTTAAAGGTCAAAGGAGAGTCACGTGACCTCACGTGACGACACTTTGAGAGCTCTACTTTGATCGTATGATACGGGCTCAACACAATTTTATGTTAAATCGACCCGGACCGTAAGTTACTCAGAGACATCGCATCATGCAGAAAGTGTCCTGCGAAACTTACATACTCTTGTTTTCCTCCCAATAGTCCCAATACTCAGATTTAGCGACTTGCGAGTGGCCAGTGCTCTGAATTGCCCCTGATGCGGTCCAGGTTATATCCTGGTGGCTGCCGTATAATTTTTAACGAAATCGTTGATCCTTAATACAAAGATTTGGTCACTTCAACCCAAAGGTTCGGTCGTTTAGACACAGGGAAAACTAACAAAAACAACTAACAGCTTGTGTCACTTCGTGTTTTACTTCCCATTTTAACACAACCAATTCAACATTTGACTTGCCTTGTTTTTGGGCCTGGATCCGGGAGCCAGGCGCATGCGCCCAGCGACCCAGGACGCAAATCCATTAGACGTGATGAAAACGAAATCCTCCGAGTCACGCGGCTGCAGTGACTTCTCAGCGGCATCCCTCATGAAAAGGAATAGAGCCGCTACATTATTCTTTGTGTACTCTCGGAATCCATGCTCTGTGCTCAGACAAATCCCCTCTTCCGCCTCTGGTTTTCCGTATTCATAACTCACACACCTCGCGCATATTTTTCTCCGCGATCTTTTTCACTTACGCCGCGGATCACTCGCAGAACGACGCAAGTGCAGCGGGATTCGCGCGCTCCGCGTGCTGTTTCTCCAATAAACGGTTTAGTCGGGGTGCTCGTCTTCGTCTATGCTGCAGTCGGGAGCGATTTCGAATGATCAAAACATCGAAATGCTTCTATGCTCCGGCAAAAGGAATTCTCGATGCACTTGCTCGGATATTCTGCGCACGTCTTTTTTGCACCCGCAAGAAGGGATTTTTTAAACAGAATATTTTAGGTTTTGGTTTTTGAAACTCTCTTATTACAGAGAATTTTACTCTTGGGTTCGCGAAGAATTAGGGTCAGGTATGTTTTTCGTCACAAGTTGATTACTGGCACAGTTATTCGTTTCTGGAAGAGTGTTGTTCAGTAAAACTTGACGTTTAGAAGTTTTTCTGGAAGTCAAACATGAAAGTTACCGAGTTTCAAGAATAAGTAGATTGATATGTAGGTTTTAATTGCAAAAGAGCGTACGGAATAAAAAGATGTAGAGGTTTTAGGATGATGTGGACGTTTCCAATTAATTGTGATAGTACCCCAATAAATTAGTTTATCAACCAAAATGTTGCGGTACTATCGCAAGTAATTGAAAATGCCCATGCCATCCAAAAAAATTAGGATGGTACAGTAATTTTAGGGGATAACCCCAGACACTTTTTCTCCATTGATCAAAATTAGTAAGAATCACATTTTGTAAATTGCTGAGTGAGAATCAGTTAAGGTCCTCACTTTGTCTGCTGAAAATTAAATGTCAATAGTTTTATGCCCATTCCCTTTCAATATCCTATTTCTCTAAGTTACGTTTCTTTCTTTTTTATTACAAAAACCAGACCCATTGCAATTGCCACACCCCCAATGCACCCCTGGCAATTTATTGGTGCCGTATATCAACCACCGCCATATCACCAACTTCATTTGATGTAATGCACCATAAATTAGGTGGCGTGCAATATCAATTCGAATAGTGCACCGCATCAAATGGATTGGCTGCGTCAAAATCAGCCGTACGGCTGGAGCAGGACGCCACATTTTATTTTCCCTCATTATTTTACCAAAATCTCAATTCCGATTTTTACGGCACCAAAGCCCACTCTGCCGTGGACGGTCACGAACGCTTAATATTTGCACTTTTCGAGCATAATAATTCCCATTAGAGGAAACTAATTTCGGCACACACAGACACACGAATCACTGATAAACGTACGTATTCAAATCGAAAGAAACTATACCCATCATGACTTGAGCCTTCAAACCTATAAGCATACACCCACACCAGGTTCCATATCATACTGGAGTTCCCCCCCTTTCGATTTAAATAGTCGGCTGCTCTTGTAATTATTAATTGTTTGATTAGCACCCGGGGTCTGAGGTCTGCGGTGCGCGCCCTTTTTCCAATCACCTCTCCTCAAAGCCAAATATTTGTCGGCCCCGCTCCCAGCCCCCCCCCCCCGGATCAAAGGGGGAACATCCAACCGGAAGTCCCGGCCGCAAACCCGCTGCCCATCGTCATTGATTCCATTTCCGGTTCCGGCGAGGCCGCTTATAATTCGAAATTAATACACGTGTAAACGCGCGACCTCTAGCCGCGGCATCGGGCCAACCGCCACCGCCGCCACCCCCGCAGCGGTGGCGGTGGAAGCGTTGGGGTGGGGCTAGGGTAAGCTGCGGCGAACCCCCCCGCGACGGATTCGCGTTATCCCTGCCCGCGACCGCAGAGGCATTTCCGGGCTTCGATTGAATTGGAATTTTCAGTTGAGGAGGCAGCGTTATTGCTTTCCTGGGGTCGGACTACGTGGTCCGGAGCCAAGGGGTGGTTCGGGTCCGTTTTGTAGAGCCCTGGAGTCCATAGGGAGGTATTGATACTAGGGTTCACGGCTAGATGGGGATGATAGGTTCCGCCATCCGAAGATTCATGCAGCGCGTTCTTCTTGATACTTTGACGTCCGTGCGCGTTTGATGCACACGTTGGTGCTTTCGGTGGTTGCTGGGTGGCGGAAATCGAAACGGTGCCGTTTTCCCGGTGCATTTCGGTTCTTGTATGCAGCCCCCACAAGAGTATCTATACAGGGTGTAACAAAAGTCCGTTCCACCTCTGCTAATTTTCGAACGAATTAAGCCAAGGAAATGAAACTTTGGGAATGTTCCTAGCTCAAATGGGACCATCTTTTTTTGGGGGGGGGATTTTGATCCCTGATTTCTGTTACACCCTGTATAGGGCAGTGGCGAAGCGTGAATGATCGATTATCGATATTTCCCCATTTGAATCTATGGCAAAGAATCGATTATTAAGCTGTTCGTTGCGAACGACTATGTTTATCGATTCTTTCCCTTCGATTTAAATGGCAGATCAATCGATATAAAGATACTCCAGTGGGGGCTGCATACAAGAACTGAAATGCACCGGCAAAACGTTTTTTTAAAGTCTGCTGGGAATCGATTTTAGAAAAAAAATCACCCGGATCATCGAAATCGTACGCACGAAGTGAATAAATGGCTCATTGTCGGTAGAAAATCCCCGCCCTGTGCGAGAATCATCTTCGCGCCTTTCCAGTTGAATATTCCCAGCCCATCCCCCTCACCCTCCGAGATCCTTTGCGATTCTGTCGGATGTCCGGAATCCTCTAATAACTTTCGGTCGGTGCTGAAGTGTAGCGGAGTCAGGGGAGGGGGGCTCTGGGACGGAGGGGGGGGGGTTGAAAGTCGCCTAACGAGGGTGATCTCGGATTGCCGAAATCAATTAATTGAAACGCTTCGCATTTCGGCCACTTGTCGGTCCCCACTCGTCGCGGCGTCGCGCCTAGTCGCCTCCAATCAATTCCCGTGTCAAAAGGCAAACTGTTGGCGCCTTTCTCTCCCTCCCCACCCTTGTCAAGTTGAGTGCTCGGCTTCCGGCGTTTGGGCCTTGTTGAGTGGTGGATGTATTTTTAAAGCGGGGGTTTTAGGAGAATCTTTGTCGGTCCGTGGAGTGTAAAGCACCTGTACACTGTCGCAGTGAAAAAAAAGAAGGAAAAAAATCGGTCATAAGAATCGAACGTTCTGTGTTTCATATCATCCCAAATATTCGGTTTGTCAAACTGAACTTTCGGTTTGTGCAACCGAATCTTCGGCATATATGACCGAACTTAGTTCGTCAGCTCACTTTACCACACGAGTTCTGTTTGACACACCGAAAATTCAGTTTGACGAACCGAATAAGTTGGGATGATATGGATTACCGAACTTTGGTACATACGACCGAACTTTTTTTTTTCAGTGCGTGTTAAGGGAAAACACCTTATGGACATCCAGAAGTCGCTGCATTCTCTTTTGATAAATATTTATTTTTCAGGATTGTGTTTTTTTCCGTGGAATTCTTAGAGATAATGAAATTTTATGAGAAATTGAGAAAGAGTAACCGAGTTTTCCATTAAATTAGTATTTTATCAAATAAAGGCAATGTCTGAAGGCTTACATAGCGTTTTTGCCTAGCTCTTTCCATTGTGCGGCAAAGTACCCATATTCTGCCGTGCTATAGAAAAACGCCGTATAAACATTCGAGAGTTGCCAAATTTCCTTCGATAAAACGGTTACTTTTGAGGCAAGCTATGGATATTTTTCCTTGAAATGCTCGAAAACTTTAGTTGAAATTGCGGACGAAATTATGTGAAAAATTGCAAGAAAAATATTTACAATTTTTCCGAGAATTTGCGATTTACCAAAGGAAATTTGGCAACGCCTGAAGGTTCATACGGCGGTTTTCCTTAGCATGACAGTATTGCTGTGCTAAGGAGAAACGCCGTGTAAAGCCTCGGATGTGGCCATATTTTCTTGGATACAGGACGATTATTGAAGGGTTATAGTGAATA
Source organism: Bemisia tabaci (assembly GCF_001854935.1). Taxonomy (NCBI): domain Eukaryota; kingdom Metazoa; phylum Arthropoda; class Insecta; order Hemiptera; family Aleyrodidae; genus Bemisia; species Bemisia tabaci. The sequence goes on along the minus strand of NW_017548293.1, from coordinate 898,567 downwards.
GGTTAAATTCATTTTTCAAAGTGTTAAAGCCGCAATTTCTAAAGCATCTGAAAGTTTCCAGGAAAAATACATTTAGTTGCCTGAGTATTCTGAGAATCGTTATTGTATCGGGGAAATTTAGTAACCTTCGGATTTTCTTACAACGTTTTTCTTCAGCACCGTAGGAGTATAGTTAGAGTATTGACATACCTGGCCCGACATCTGGTTAGTCTATCAGTTTAAGGATTTGGGGTTCCTGAGCACCAAAGTAAACAATTACTCGATTAATTGGAATTTGTGTTTCCGAGGTGCGTAATTTTCCACAAACTTACTGATCTTAGTTAAGTCAGACATACTAACAAAGTTGGAGATCAGAAAAACCTTGCCAGGTGTAGAGCTTTGGCACCATCTTGTATGTTTACTTTAGTCTAAACTAGTAGTGGAAAGTGCTACCGTGAAAGCCGGAAACTCATTTTGGCCTTGATTCAAAGAGCTGCTTGGAGTTCGGAAGTGGATCTGCTATGAAAACAGTAGCGCTTTTGTGTCTCTCGTAAAATTTGACAATCGATGAACCGGCAATCTTATTACGTGGATGAAGTTCCAGGGTTTAGATACAGAATTAGAGCCCGACTCTAAAATTACCGTATTTTGCAAATGTTCTCCGCACATTCGCAAAAATTAGGCACTCTTCCCGTGCAAAGAATGACACTCGTACCCGCCCCCAAAATGGCTCAAGCTGAAAAACCCTCGAGTTCGCTTTGATAAAGTACAGCCTCGTTTTCTGCTCTTTTGATCGTCAGGTTGCCAAATAGACACATTGAAGGCGTTTTTGGGGGAAACATGATCTCATATAGGAGTCTAATGGCGGTAAAATGAAACTTTAATCTTAACATTTTTACTCTCGATGAATGGGGTATTGTTTCTCACGCAAAATCATTTAAAAGTCGCTGGGAGCCCTCATCATTTTTTGAAAATATTTATGTCAAAAGAAAATAGGTTCAAATGAAGCGAACCGGGAAAGCCTATACAACACGTAGGTGCTGCGCATGCAGTTTCTTTTTAGTTTAACGCATTTGCACCAAGTTCCTTATCGTATGACTATGTCCGTTTCGACAGTCTCCTTTTTTAATCGCGGGAAAAGGGTTACAACATTCCGATCCGTGATAAACACCATTCATTAGTGATTGATTAAATGCACTTTTAAAATACCCCCAGACCGCTGAAAGCATTTCCCTTTATGAGCAGGGTCGCAGAATTTAATGAAATATGAAATTGTGGAATTTTGCGTGCAATATTTCATATAATTTCAAAAATGAATGAGACATCGAAAAATGCACTTCAAACCATGAATTAGAAGCACACGCTGAATTATTATCCAATTAATTATACGTATTAATTGTAATTAATTGTATGTAATTAATTGTTTAGAGGCATCGTTTTACTCACTCATGTCGTCGCTCTTTTGACATAAGAACGTATCTCGATTTCCACATGAGCCCTGGTAACCATAGATTTATAGAAAGAACAGATGGATTTAGAGATACGCCCTTACGTCAGAGAGGCAACGATGTTACCAAATGCGAGAAAAAGAAATCAAAATCCAGAGTTCGATTGCTCAAAAATTAGAACCCTTTTGCTGTTAGGTGTTTTCAGTCGGGCTGTATACCCTGCCGATACAACGAATGTTTCATAATTTTTAAAATATTCATGGCCTCGTGAAAATAAAATAGTATCTACGCCATATAAGTTAAAGCATTCTTAGACCAATGTAGAAGCTCCGCCATCTTGCTTCTTGCTTTTACTTTACACGTAAAAGTGATGTCAGACGATCTTCCGTCGCAGTCTAGAGGTGCGTAAACTTATTTTGCGTGAACTCTATCTCGTCCACTGACAAAACACTTTACATAGTGATACTATTTAGTGAAAATAACGTGAATTACGGTAGTTCACCAGAACTTTGATGATACTTACCACAATATGGTAAATGCTACCATAGAGTCTGGTGTTGATCACCATACTCGTATCTCTGTGTCAGAGTATGGTAAAATCTACCATATTATTTTTTCAGGGATTGAAATTTCCAATCTTTCATAAGTATATTTCGTTTAACGTTACTCGATTCATGAATGATTTGCCGAGAGCGTTTCAAGTTCGGAGAAGCACGAACTGCCAACAGAGTCGACCCCGAATGTCAAATCGTTGAGTGCCCTCTTCAGCGAGGAGGAGAGACTGTAGCTACGAAGTTATTCGTTCAAAGTAATCATCCAACAGGTATTCAATTGCGAATCCTTTCAACGGAATAAGAGTGTTATCGGGCCATCGCGGGATACCTCCTTTGTTTGCGAACATACTTCGCGGGGAAACATTTCGCTTTTTAACCCACCCCGTTCCGAGAACGCCAGTGGCGTGGCGCGAATTGCGATATATCGATTGTTATGCCATTTAAACCTATGGTAAAGAATCGATTATTAAAGTGTTCGCTGCGAACACCCTGTTTATCGATCCTTTTCCATATGTTTAAGTGGCATAACAATCGATATATCGCAAAGCACGCCACGCCACTGGAGAACGCAGGATGATTCCTGCGAAAGGGAGCCAAGGCTGTAAACACAAGCGAGTGCACAAATGGTGCGCGAGAGCCACCAGTAATTCAAAACTTCCATACTTTCCCGCCCCCCTTCCCGCCGCGGAGGGAAGGGCCCTCCATTCTGCCTCCGCATTAATTCATTTTACCTCTTTGCTCCGTAAAGTGTTAAGTTCAACTCTCACAGAAGAAATTGAAAGGCTCGAAGTGACGTTTTACCGCTGGGGAGTTGAATTGAAATGTAGAGTATAGCCTTGCCTCCTGATATTCGGACTCAGTTTGGTAGAATGGAGTAGCTAGTAAGAGACAGATTTAAAGAGGGTATTTTTCGGTTGTGTCTTACCCAAAGAGGAGTCAATAATGGGTTTGCTCACAACCCATACTAGAAAAAAAAAACACATTGGATCTAGAGTCCAGACTCTTGAAAACATTGACAAGAAAAAATACTCTTGATTCAATCAGATTTTTGCTTAAATCAAAAGGAAATCCTCTCAAATTAGGAGGCTTGGTGCTTGATTTAAGCAAAAATCCGATTGAATCAAGAGTATTTTTTCTTGTCGATGTTTTTAAGAGTCTGGACTCTAGATCCAATGTGTTGTTTTTTCCAGTGCAGAGTCTGAAACCCGCCCCCCAGCGAGGCATGAGAGAACACGGGAAAAGAAATTAGGAACGAGATGGAAAAATAGAAATTAAAGAGATGAGGTTTAAATCATTATTCAGACGAAACTTTGCGCTCTATCGCTGTTTACCCAATCTTTTCATAATTTTCTCATGATTTAATGTAAGTGCAAATGGTATAATTTTAACCCAAAATAATATTCCAATACCATAAGAAGAAAGTATTGTTTCATTGGGGCAATTCATGGAATACGCATCGTTCTAAGGAGGAGGGAAATTCAAGGAGAGCAACGTCATCTTGTTTTCATTTGTTGAAGTATGCTGCTGTGCTGAGGATAATCGCCGCATGAGCCTTTAAACGACGCCAGATTTCCATCCATGAAACCCGGATTTACTGGGACAATTTTGAATCTTTTTCTTCAAATTTGTCAGATAATTTGTTCGCAATTTAATCTAAGACATCTGAAAATTTCAAAGGAAATACGAACATCTTTCTCTCAAAAATACATGTTTTTTACAGGGAAATTCGGAAACTCTCGAACGTTCATTTGGCGTTTTTTTTAGCACGGCAGTTTAAGGATCTGCTTAATGACATTTAAAAAGAAAATGAAAATGTGAACCAAGGTAATTGTTTTAGATACAATCAACGTTTGTTTACCCATGCATTTATTTCAAAAGGGAAACTGGTTTTGTGTGAGAAAATTCCACGAAATCTTAAATCGCTCGTAACGCGGCAACGTTTCGAAGTTCGGCTGTTGAAGGCTCCCAAAAAAAAGGCGCATCAGGCCCTGAGGCGTCGGCCTCCCCAATTATGCACGGTTAAGACCCCCATGAGTGTGCGTTCCCGCGCATAGTAGGGCGCTGCGGTCCCGCCCCCTTCAGAGAAACGAGCTCCTAACCGCGATCCTAACCTATAAAAGTTGATTGGGGAACGCAGCGCACCAAAGTTGAGGTTGTTTCAGCGAAGAGGAATTATTCGTTGATCTCTTCCGTGTAGCAGAGGTGCCGAGTGTTCCGAGAATTACATCGGGCTAAATATTGAACTGTCTTTAGAAGATAGGAGCCACTGAACGCTTTGAACAAGGGTTAAGATGTGATATAATCACACCTTATTTATGCAAAAATTGCAGAATTTGTCCAAAGAAAAAGGAAGAATACAGTGCGGTGAAATAAAAATTTACAATTTGGGATTTTTCGAAGATAGAATGAATTTTCCAGCAGACGCGAGTTTGCTCTCTCTACAGAAGTGGAATATATCAAATTAAATGAAATAAGTATCATGGAAGGATCTAGGACAAAAACACTATAAAGTTACATTTTAGTAACAATAGAAAAATTGATCATTTCAGAAAAAGCCGTTTGGTCTCAAAATGTCACACACTAAGCTTTAAAGTCAAAATTCTATCATTAGCTTCAAACACCAGTTGAAACTTTATTTGAGCCTCAAGGTCTATGTAATTTTTTAACCACTTCGAGACTGCTACAGAAAATCGTCCGACGTCACATACAAGGAAAGTAAATGTAAGAAGCAAAATGGTTGATCTTCTGTCGCAGTCTAGAAGTGCGTAAACTCATTTCACGTTGACTCTAATGAATTTGTTCCTTCAAAATGTCTGCGAATTTTGTGAAAATTTTGATCCAACATATTTTAAAATGTCTGGACAAAATATTCAAAGTCACCATTTCGCATGTATAATTTAATCGAGGAAATTCGATAAAATTCGATCGCTCTCTCGTCTCCTTCCCTTAGCACAGTCCCCCTACCCTGGTGGCGAAATCTCGTTCGGAGCTGGTCCACTGTGCGAGCGACACAGCTGTGCTGCAGGTTGCGGCCCGCGCTATTGCAGGCGCGCTCGTCGACCGGCTCCGGGCTCGACTTCTGAATATTCCAGTTTCCACCGGAATCGTTGCCAATCGCTCCTCCAACTTTTTCCCCGCCCCCGCTCGCCCCCGCCCGCCTAAAACGCGTTGAGGCCCGGTTATTAAATTAACGCGGCCATCAGCGCAACACCTTTCTGAGTGAGAGGTTACGGCGCGGCAGGCCTAGCGACGAGGCTCGACGCTCAAAGCGGCTCGCACAGTGATAAACGCACCTGATTTCAGTTTGGACGTGCTCATGAAAAACGCTGCATGAGAATCAGTGACGTGGCGATCTATCGATTGATCTGCCATTTAAACCTATTTGTAAAAGGATCGATAAACAGGGTATTTGCAACGAACATCATGATAATCGATCGTTCACGCATTGAAAAAAAAAAAAATATCGGTGTATTTACTAAGAAAAGGGTAAAATTACCAAGAATTCAGAGTTCTATTTGATCCCAGTTTTTTCTTGGTAAAATTATCATTTATGGAATTGGTACTTTTACCGAGAAATCTCTGTAAAATTATTGAACTTTCTCGGTAATTTTACTGGACCTTGGTAAAAACGCTAATATTTTTTATCGATTGTGGTAGAATTTACCGAGCGGGAATTGATTACCCAAAAAAGTGGTATTCTTACCTGAAAAAAACAGTAAAAATGCCGGTTTTTAGGTAAGCTTACCAGTCTATCTTGATAAAATTACCAATAATTGGTAAAAAAAAGTGAGATGGTAAACGTACCAACGGACTTTCGTAAAAAAAGCCGAGAATTTTTTTTCAGTGTGATCTGCTATTTAAACCTATGTGTAAAAGGATCGATAAACAGGGTGTTCGCAACGAACACCATGATAATGTATTCTTTACTATAAATTCAAATGGGAAAATCCTGATAATCGATCGTTCACACCTCACCACTGGTGAGCATTTAAATTTTGTTAGATCTTTCTTGATAAAATGTTTGACTTTGATGAAAATGTTGGACATTATGTCGTCCTCCGAACGAGAGAACTTGACGACGTTTTTCAATTTTGCAACAAGTTTACGCGCTGATAGCATTCATATTTTTAATTGAAAACTTCTGACTTTTCTGTTATGACTACGCAATAAGTTAACGCAATTTTGGATAAGAATGGATGAGTCACATTCTAGTTGAAAAATTAAGGAATTTTCCGGTAAAAGAACGTGCGTGAGGTTTTCAATGCTGCTAAGAAGGTGCAATGCAATTCCTTATTAGTCACAAAAAGTTGTGCTATGAATTGATCTCCGGATTTTTCTTCACTATTGGGTGGAAGTAATTCGTCTGTGAATACATTTTATTTGCTGCAAATGTCATGGGAAACTGAACAATATTAGCAGCATTGCAAGTTTCATACGCCCTTTATCGAAGATGCTTTCGATCAATATTTTTAAGTGAATGAACTTCTATTTTTCATTTTAGAAAATGAACGTATGTATCATTAGTTTCCCTGCGCAGATAGTTTCCCGTATGGAATAGTCAGAAATAGTAATTTCTAATTACAAAATGAAGTCCAACGGAGATTATGCAGGTGTCTGAAATTTGATAAAGTTCGTATCTAAGTGGAAACTACTGATTGATGTTGAAACATAAGGGTACCTTTGGCTGATAAATGAAACAATTTGAGAAGATCTTAAAATGATCCATTCTGCTAAAACACATGTGTCAAAATGAAAATTCCGCCTGACAACATCACAAGGCGGTACATTTTCTTACTTTTGAATCTATCTTTGCACTTTTTCTTATATCAGAACAAAATCATAAAAAAATCCTGCGAAATCAGTTCTTTAAGCACTCTTAGATGAAGCAACAAACAATTTGCGTGCAAATCCTCCATTGTGTTATGAACTCCAGGATTTTTGAAAGCGCATGCAGGATCGCACTGGCTTTCCTGACCAGAGGGAGAGTTTAAGGAACGACTCAGGGAACGGCTCCAACTCTCCTCCCTGAAAACACGACTTCCCGTGAGCTTCATACTCCCTTGATAAGACAGAACGGCGTACGAGCCTTCAAACGTTGCCAAGTTCCCTCCGATAAAAACCGAATTTCCTGGAAAAATTGTGAAAATTATTTCCCAAAACTTCCATGTAATTTTGCTCGCAATTTAATTTAAAATATCTGAAAATTTCGAGGAAAAATATGCACGAATATTGTCAAAAATACATGTTTTATCAAGGGAAATTTGGCAACTTTAGAGTGTCCGTACGCCGTTCTGTCTTAGCGCGGAAAATTCCCGAAATGGCACTCTGACTTCTACTCCGGAGCGTACCTGATGATTCATAGCCGACTCCTGCCCGGATTATTTATGCCTCACCTGACACCGGCGTTGGTCCGCGAGTCGCCCCTGCTCGCTGCTAGGCCGCAACCCGCATCGCAGGAAAACAAAGCGCCTCCAGCCCGCGATAACGGCGACGCGGAAGTGCGTCGCGGCGCTGCCGGATCCGCCCCCGCTCACGGTGACTCCGCTCTGGGGGCGACGGTGTTTCACCAACAGCCGGCGGGGCTGCGAGGAGAAGGGTGCTTCAACACAAAGCAGACGTGGTTAACAGGCTCCTCGCGAGGGGCCACTCACCGAGTGTTGCGGTGAGGCATGGGTGCCAGATCGTATCTAGAATGGAGACGTTGCATGTGTGAGGGATTTGCAATTTGATAATTAATTTTTACGTAAAAGTTCGCGAGAAACACGATGGTGCCACTGGTTTTCTCTGAAATCAACTCCCAAGCTCAAAAAAAGCTCTCAAGTTGAGGCCAAAATGAAGGGGATATCCCGCCCTACCCTGAGAGTCCACGTCTATATCAAGACAAACTCTCAAGGATCGCTGCAAATTGTACAGAAAGTCCCACAATCTTAGCTGCATTGCAAATCGCATACGCCCTTGTTCCAGGAAACTCCTCAATTAATACCTAAAAAAAATATTTCTGCTGACCGTAGTTCACGTCAACTTTCCCTCCCCTATGAGACGCATAATGGAGGTGTTGCATGTGGGAGGAATTTGCGATTCCACTGTTCATTCTTGAGTAAGAGTTCGCGAGAAACACGATGGTGCCACTGGTTTTCTCTGAAATCAACTCCCAAGCTCAAAAAGCTCTCAAGTTGAGGTCAAAATGGAGGGTATATCCCACGCTATCCTGAGAGTCCACGTCTACATCAAGACAAACTATCCATGCAAAGATAGGGAGCAAATACACTAGCAGGGTTGCCGTGTTTTCAGTTTTAGAGTCCCCAAATAAAGTGGCAGCCCTGTCAATGTATATTTGCTCCCTATCTTTGCGTGGAGAGTTTGTCTTGATGTAAAGGTGGACTCTCAGGGTAGTGTGGGATATCCCCTCCATTTTGGCCTCAACTTGAGAGCTTTTTTGAGCTTGGAAGTTGATTTCAGAAAACACCAGTGGCACCATCGTGTTTCCCGCGAACTTTTACATAAGAATCAACAGTCAATTATTGCAAATTCCTCACATATCGACGGTGAAACTACCAGACCACGTATCTCGTTTGCGGTGTTTAAAAATCTCCACTCACATTTTATTTTTTTGAAGGAGATCAAATTAATATCATTCCTTATAATTTTCACAGATTTTTCTCCGCACCAAGAGGAAAAATCACGGAAGTTTTCACGAATTGACGTTGAGTAGTTTTCTATTTAAAAAATAAAGTATGACAGGAAGTCTGCGACGTCGCAAACCGAGATACGTGGTTTGGTAGTTTCACCGTCGATATGCAACATCTCCCTTATGCGTCTCATGGGGGAGGGAAAGTTGACGTGAACTACGGTCAGCAGAAATATTTTTTTTTTTTTTTAGGTATTAATTGAGGAGTTTCCTGGAACAAGGGCGTATGCGACTTGCAATGCAGCTAAGATTGTGCGACTTTGTATACAATTTGCAGCGATCCTAAGTTACAAATACATGTATCTATTTTTACAGAAAAATAAATCAAAATGTTAAGACTTTTTCAGAAAAAAATCCTTGCTGTGCTTTCAAACTGTTCAACAAGAAGTGCTGCACTAAGTTGTACTATCTTAGCAGCAGTGTTCCAAATAAGAACTCCTCGCTTACGGCGCGGAATAGGTAACTAAGTTCCGGAATTTTGCATCCTATTTTTTGTGACCTACACCATTAGTAATGGGTCACTTAATTGAAGTTGATTTCGGTGGTTAAGAAGGGCCTAAAGTGGCCTTGGTCTCCGAGAATTCGGCTCATATCTAATATGATCTCTAGTCATTTATTGATAAGGCTCTGGGATTTTATGTTCTTTTAATTCAATTAGATTTATATCAGGAAAAATGTGGCAACAATCGAATGTCCATCCGTCTTTTTTCTGCAGCAAGGCAGAAATGGACACGGAAAACAACGGAAAATGAGAGAAAAAATGGGGTTATAGGCATGATGTTCCATGCGAAAAAAATATCATGCAGCAGAGAGGGGGCTCGCAAGTGGATGCTGCATCGTGGCGTGGGGTATCGGACCTCCCGGGGGAGGATGATTGAGCATGTGGTGGTGGTGAGGGGGGGAGGGCGACTAGGGGCATTGCACGCAGCAGAGGCTGCAGAGGAGGACGAGTCAGAGCATTGATTTTTAAGGTATTAAAATATAAGGGTTGTTAAGTGGACCGACCATACCTCCCCCGTTTCACTGACCCCCTGATCTCCTGCTCTCTTTCCTCTACCTCCCTTTCATTTAGGTGTTTGGATAGGATAACTACCAAAACACGGATTTTGATTGCTATTATAAAATGTCTGCGCTTACTTTATTTTTTCGTCCGTTGAGGTATCAGATTTGAATCCTCAGGGGCTGTCTCTTCCGTTCATGAATGATGAGCAACTGGTGCAGGATGACTGCAAGACAATCGAAAACACAGGAAAAAGCGGAAACAAGGCTAAAGTACAAAATACAAACGCAGGACGTTTCGGTACCTTACGGCACCATTATAAGGCAGTCTCATTTACCAATTTCACTATGTAACGCCGTTTGCTGGCTTTTATTTTAATTTCTTCTTTATTATTTATTCTATTTCAGCAGTTGATAATGGTGCCGTAAGGTACCGAAACGTCCTGCCTTTGTATTTTGTATTTTAGCCTTGTCTCCGCTTTTTCCTGTGTTTTCAATTGTCGTTCCCGTTTTGGGCTGCTTTTACATTCTCTTTGTTTTCCACTGATGGCTACAAGTAAAGCCGCCTTCATTTTTTTTTTTGAAATATTTTTTACGCATAAAATACTTTGTCCGTAAGAAGAGTGAACATTCAAAATACCCTAAGCACCATCGAATGCTGGACAGTTTGCATGACTGCGATAGAACGGCAAAGCATCCTTTCAGATATAATGTTGCTTTGCTTGATTTTAGACGGTGTGTTAAATCGCCTTCAGATTTTCAGTTATGCAATTTTAACTACCTAGGAGTTGAAATAGTTATCGTCTGAGCGCCGTGCAGTCCGACTATGACTTTGCTAATAGATTTAGTCCTCGCTGGATTTGTTGGGGCATGTTGACACTAGCGCATTAGTTACACGGAGTTTGAATACATCGTTCCGCATAAATTAGAATTTTGTAAATTTAATAATTTATGTCATAATTTTTCTTCTTGGATGTGATGATAATGCATTTTCCTCGTGCAATCAAAAATATGTCGCAGATTTAAATATTCTTACGATAAAAGTATCATTTGTACCAATTCAAATCCCAAGATTTGTACTATTGAGCTAAGCTGCCCAGGTCAAAATCAGAAAAAAATTCCGACAACCTGATCATACAAATCCTAAATTAAATTTTTATTGGTTCGTATTTATTTTCGATCAAAGAAAGCTTATCGATTTGGGCCCACCCTAAATTTTCTCCACTGTGCGATTCTCTGCACTTCGAAGGTCTATATTTTACGGAATGCATCATAATTTGATCATTTTAGGTCTCTTTTTGGGTTTAATACTTGTCTAAACATGGGTCTGGCTACCGATTTTGGCAAAAAATTCGAGTTTGCGGTCAAATGCCGAAAAATCCACATTATTCGCCAAAATTGGCATTCAGACCCATTTATAGACCATTATCAAACCTTATAAGAGATGGGAACTGACCAAATCATGATGCATTACATATTATGTAGACCTCCAATGAACAAAAAATCATAGAGTTTAGGGAATTCAGTACCGGTGGGCCAAAAAATTGCACTTAACGATTCCCTTAATTTATATTTCTCGTAGAATAATGAAAAAATGTGTAAATTTATATATTTACATTTTTAAAAAAAATCACGACATTAAAATGCAAGATTTTTATAGTTAGACTAAGCTGTCTCGGGTACAATCAGAAAAACACGCTGAAAACCCGACCTGATAAATCCCGGAAGAAAAAAAAGGAGCTATACACTCCGCCGGCGCACGTAGCCCTCACCGATTTAATTAACTTCCTCCTGGAAAAGTATCCGAGCCCCGAGTCAAGGTTCTGAAAAGCGCCGGAATTCTTTGCCGTTTCCGGCGGCGAGTGTTCTTATGGTTAATGAGCTGATTAAACCAATAGACCGAATCCTCGGAGCACGGCTCGGCGCGGCGGCGGCCCATCGCTAAAAAGAACTTGATATTTAATTTCACTAATTGGTGCACTGAGGGCGGAAGCTTCGCGCTCACCCCCCCCCCCCCCCCC
>NW_017548293.1:873321-886847 GCF_001854935.1 Bemisia tabaci | reverse complement strand
CCCGCCACTCTGCGCGCAACCCTGTAACGAACGAACGGACATCGCGGCTCCCTCCGCGATATTTGTTGGAGCACCGTTGTAATTAAATAATACGGCCATGTCAGGTCGGACTTTGAGGTTTTTCCTCCGGTTTCGCCGGGGTTTTTTTCTTTTTTTTTGTTCCGCGTCCGCTCCTGTGGAGGAGGATATTAAACTTTAGACCGCGTTTCAATTTTATGTGATTAAAAAAGGTAGCGTCCGAGCCGGGATGTTGTTGAGTCATGGTCGACGGATATTCTTCATCGTAGTTTGATAGACTCGGATCGTAGGGCTCAAAGGGTCTTATTTGGATCGCGTTTTGCAATTAAGAACCGCAATCTCGGGCTCATTATTGATACAGCATATCGTCGTCTGCGAAAGCACGTAACTTGATTTCAACGTTGCCAAATTTTACCTCGCAAATTGTTTATTAACTAAGAGAATCTTGGGCGTTCCTAACTGAAAATTTCACCGATTTTTCCTCCAATTTCATGCAAAAATCAGAACAATATTTGATGAAAATTGCACAGGTCCATCGTTTTAAAATAAATCAATTGTTTAAGTCAATTTGACAACCCTGGAATGAAGTTACGTTCCTTCGTGCAAGAGATCTTCATCTCTTGCACGAAGGAATATGGGGATATGTGCCGTCAGTTTTCCTGTGTAGATAGGTGTTTTTATGTATGAGCCAGAAATTATAGTTCCAAATTCCGCATTTTTTATTGTAGTTGGATTGATTCAGATCGTAGGGTTCAAAGTGTCTTATTTGGATCGCGTTTTGCAATTAAGAACCGCAATCTCTGGCTCATTATTGATACAGCATATGTACCGTTAGTTTTCCTATGTAGATAGGTGTTTTATGTATGAGCCAGATATTTTAGTTCCGAATTCTGTATTCTTTATCGTAGTTAGATTGACTCAGATTGTAGGGCTCAAAGGGTCTTATTTGGACCGTATTTTGCAATTAAGAACTGCGATCTCTAGCTCATTGTCGATACAGTATAGGTGAAATTAGTTTCCCTATGCAGATAGGTGTTTTTATGTGTGAACAAGAAATCAACTGTTTTTTTATCCCTCTCCTCCTTCTCTCTTTTTTGTATCGTAATTTCTGAGATTAATTTGATGATATTTCCGAAAGTTACGCTCATAAGTCAGAGACTTATAAAAAAATAAAAAAGACGCTCATAAAAAAATCTTACTGCTTGTTCAATCATACTAGTAAGTTCTGAGAACAGCATTTGAAAATGGACCGCGTTTAACAGAAAGGAACCAAGCCACATCAGCTATCGCCAAATTTAACCGGGCAATTTAGTATTTTTACGAGAGAACGTTTGTGCGGATTCCTTAGAAAATTTTAAGAAACTTTCTTCGTACTATGTAGAAAATTTACCGAAATGTGCACGAAAATCCGCACAACCGTTTTCACGTGAAAAATTAAATTGCCCAATTAAATTTGGCAATAGCCTGATGTGGCTTGGTTCCTTTCTGTTTAACGTGGTCCAAATATTTGAGGATTCTTGAATCTCGGTTTTAAATCCTGCGCGAGCCATGCTAGCGAAGAAAGCTGGCGTCGAAGCCTGGGTAGGCTTGGGCTCATTGGAAAGAGAATTCTGGCGGCAACTAATATTTCAGACTCTTTCAGCGTTCAGCCCCAGCCGACTCGCTCTGGATATCTGGGCCTGATAATCCGAAACAAAACTGTCCCAGCACGCCGCGCGCCCAACTACCCAACAAAGCGAGCGCATGACATGATGAAGAGCCCTAGTTAACTTTGTCTTCCTCTCGCGCCTCCAACGAACTTGCCACAGCCCGACGATGACAAATCGGCCCCAAAAATGAAAGTTTTGCACATTGGGAAAGTTTGAAAAAGGGGCAGTTTTATCCTGAAACGGCATCGCTGTGAAGCAGTGCGTGGAACGGAATGGGTCTGGTTTTGAGGCTTAGAGACCGTATTCATAATCGTTCCTTTAACAGGCTGCTTCATGGCAGGGGACCATATGAGCGTATTTATTCTAAAAGCTGCTATCTGTACCTAAATTGAATAAAAAAGAACAATGTACACAGGATTTGGAAGCTGCATTGTTCCTGCTGATTTACTTCATCGGTGTGTAATTCCTTTCAACATGAATGTGCCTACAAAAAAAGTAAAAATTTAAAATGACCCAAGCATTATCGTATACTGCTAAGTGGGTATGTTGTTCTTCACTTTGAAAGAAAATAAATGCATTCCCTCATAAATAATGCAAGGTTCAATCAAGCGCTAGACTGTGGGTCTGGACGCGACGGTGCGGTGTGTTAAATCGCCTTCAGATTTTCAGGTATGTAATTTTAACTACCTAGGAGTTGAAATAGTTATCGTCTGAACGCCGTGCAGTCCTGCTATTGTTCAGTTTATGCTTTTAGTCTTCAGTTGACTTGTCAGGACATTTTGAAACATGCGGCTCAGTTGAAACGTGGAGAATGAAATACGATCATTTATTTATTTCCCATTTATTTATATCCCATATCACCATAAAATTGTCTTTCTTTCTGTTCCCCTTTTCCCTGTTCATTCTTTTCCCTAGTATTTCTCTTCTTTTACTTTGTACTACTCTTTTTTCAACTTTTCTTATTTTTCTAGTGTTATTTCTTCTTCTTCTTTTCCTCTCCTTTTCCTCCTTTTCTATCTGCTTCACCTTCTTTTACGTCGTATTCTTCTTTCTTTTTTCCCTTCTTTTCCCTTTTCTCTAAAAGCTTCTTCTTCTCCCTCTTCTTCACTTACTCATCCTGTTTCTCCTTCTCCTTCACCAGCTTCTCCTACTTCTTCTCCTTCCTCTCCTCCTCTTCTCACATTTCAAATGCCAAAACGTCATAAATTCATCGGTATACGTTATGAATCCTGCATATTATCGCGTTGATGTATCCCCTTCGGAAAACACCACGTAGTAAATCCCGAGCGGTTCGTCCTTTTCAGCTATAGCAAGCTGCAAATTTAAAAGACCCAAGTCAGTCGGACCAGGCTTAACGAACGACTTACCCCATACTATACGGCCCTCGGAGTTCGCGACAGTGCGTCCATATAGCTCATTCCCGCTGATTTAGCGACAGGATTTTTGGCAAGAGAAAGCTCGTTTCCTGCGAGAGCGGGACGTCGCGCTCCCGAGGAGAAGATGAACACGGGCCATACATCCTCATTTCGTAATGAGCCCTGAGCCCCGTAAGGATGCCTGCGCTCCGGGGCTCATCAGATGTTGCGCGTTGACATGGACGGTCGGGAATATTAGCGTCTATTCTGGCAGCTTTCGCGACAGCGGCCCGGGCCCGGGGGCCCGAAAACGCAAATGCGGTGGCTGACATCTCGGATCCCGGCCGGGCCGGGGCCGGGGCGGAAGGCGGAAGGGAAAATATTAAAAACTGCAAAAATGAAGCCGGGCGGGAATTAGGGGCTCCGAGCTGAGTAATGAAACTGCCGGGCGCAGACATGACGAAACGCGAGGAAACGGAAGACGGAAGCCCGGCCCCGGCTCCGGCGTACAGTGGAGCCAGTCGATGCTCCCGTAATAGCGAAAAGAGTAGTAATGGAGATGTTGCATGTGTGAGGAATTTGCGATTTGACTGTACATTCTTATGTAAAAGTTGGCGAGAAACACAATGGTGCCACTGGTTTTCTCTGAAATCAACTCCCAAGCTCAAAAAAGCTCTCAAGTTGAGGCCAAAATGGAAGGGATCTCCCACGCTATCCTGAGAGTCCACATCTACATCAAAACAAACTCTCCATGCAAAGATAGGGAGCAAATACATAGACAGGGCTGCCACTTTATTTGGGGACTCTAAAACTGAAAACAAGGCAACCCTGCTAATGTATTTGCTCCCTATCTTTGCTTGGAGAGTTTGTCTTGATTTAGAGGTGGACTCTCAGGATAGCGTGGGATATCCCCTCCATTTTGGCCTTAACTTAAGAGCTTTTTTAGAACTTGGGAGTTGATTTCAGAGAAAACCAGTGGTACCATCGTGTTTCTCGCGAACTTTTACATTTAGAAGCGCATAACTCCGTTGTTACAAGATGTTGAGGCCTTAAACATAACCCCATAGGTTTTATAGTAAAATTTTCCTCACGAAGCACCCCTTGATATCTAAAATTTGACGAAACAAACCTCTAAGTTTGCAGTTTCAGTCAAAAATGCATGTTCAACCTTTCTCTCAGTATCGATTCACTGTGCGGCGACTTCCAATCCTCATTCCTCTTCCGGCTGCCACATGGGGCCCGCAAAAAACCCTAGTTCTTTGTTCTTGGAACTAGGAATTCGGCGGTTTCTTCGCCGCGGTGATGAGAATGGACCATTAGACCGGATAAGAATGGACTATTAGACACGGATAGGAATTGAGCATGGAACGCGTGCTTACTCGTCGAAATTTCATGCACAGTGAGGAAGGAAACACGGTTTCTCTGTGGTTACCCCGGACAATATTCATGGTTGATCCTTGAATGCTTTTTATCAAACCCCATATGGATCGAGTTCATCTGAAAGGAACCAACACACATATTCGAAGAAACCGAGTTAAGAATGTTTTTGAGTTCCACTAGTTCTATATACTCCCCTGCCAAAAACTCTAAGTCGAGAAAAAAATTATTAGTTTGTGAGGAGTTAAAGTTTACATTCTACAATGAGCCTTATGGAGAAATAAAATTTCAAACCTCTTTTTCTCAGTTTCAATTTTATGTGGGCTGGTTCCTTTCTATTAAACCTGGTCCATATGGTATAAATTGTGATTAGAGGGGCTTAACGAACTCCTCAACACAGCATCATCGAAAAAACCATTTTATCGAATCTCGAGTAAAACTCAACATTATTACTCAGAAAATAGATTCTTGCAGATGATGATTTTCCACTGCAAGAAGATACAAATTCTATGATTTTGACTAACTTTAAAGTAGGCATGAGCCTACCCTACAATTTTTGGTTTCTGACACACCATCAAAAGCAAGCATCTTTATTGGGTGACAAGTAGCACATACGTTGTTTTTGAAATAAGACGAATTGCAGACATGGTAGATCCCACTTGCAAAGTGTACTTCAATTGATTGTTGGTCGTGACCGAACTTTTTAATGGGCCTGTTGCAAACTTTTGCTATATCAAAACTAAGATTTGTTTTTTATAGATAATGCCTCAAAAATCACGATGAGCGCATTGGCAAAGTCTGAAATGCACTCATAACTTCATAATCTGCGTAAGAAATTTGCGGTTTTTTGAGCTTCCCGCTTCAAAAACGATACTACGGCACAGGTGAACATTTTATTAGAGGAGGCGTTCCATCGTCGGCAATATTCATCATGGCCGACGCCAATTCGCCAAAACACGTATGATGAGACGAGATAACACCTGAACAGCATTAGACCAGATAACAATCGGCGTGTTTACGTTCATATTTTCCTCGCCCGCCTTGATTGACCCTGAACTCACCTCGAATTACGCGCGGAACTGCGGAAGCGTCGGCCATGATGAACATTGCCGACGATGGAACGACTCCTCTAACAAAATGTTCACCTGTGCCGTAGTATCGTTTTTGAAGCGGGAAGCTCAAAAAAACGCAAATTTCTTACGCAGATTGTGAAGTTATGAGTGGATTTCAGACTTTGCCGATGCGCCCATCGTGATTTTTGAGGCATCATCTGTAGGAAACAACTCTTATATTTGCTCCAGCAAAAGTTTGCAACAGGCCCATTGTGTTGAACGATCATCTGTTCACAAAGTGTTCGTTTAAAATGACTGAAATGTTTTGGCCGCAATTGATGAGCTGATGCTATAGTGCCTTTAATTCAATATTTCAACCAAACATTTCTGTCCCTCCAACTACTCCTCTTTCAGTGTGATGATTCAGAAATGTTTCTTCAGTTCATTAAATGCGCATGAATGTGGCTTTCAGATGATACTGAAAAATTCCTAATAATTTTTGATGGAGCTTTGTTTCTAATTTGTGTGCAAAAATTACATTATACAATTAATCATTGTATTAGCTATGTAAAGAAATCGAAATTCTGACTGAAATTGTTGTTTTTTGTGTTTCCAGGTAAGAAGATTCAAAGATTCAGCAGCATAATTATGATGTGTCCGTGAGTTTTGCTACAATTTATATCCGTATTTTGTTGAGTAGAAAGATGGAGGGTAATCTCTCGTTATGCATTGAAGACATATTATGCTACCATGCTAAATTGTATAGTCTTATAGCTTGTTTACTGTTATAGAGAAAGCGTTCCAGCGTGCCGATTTTCGGAATTTTGGGTTTTTTGACGAGATTTAGATGACAAACGTGAACATATTTAGTGTAATTTGGCGAATGTGTCTAATTGCTTCTTTATCGCGAATAAGTCCCGACTACAAGACATGCTATCGGACACTCAAGAGTTGCCTTTTGCTAGTCGATCCCATCCAATGAAGGGCAAAGCAGCGATTAGTCCAATTACACTAATCCATTTCACCTTAGTCATACCTATGTCCGGATATTAAACACAACATTTCAATAAACAGCCCGCTGAGGCCGGATGGAACACTTTTTCCTTAAACTTCACTGGAAAAAAAAAACACATATTAGATCTAGAGTCCAGACTCTTGAAGACTTTGACAAGAAAAAGGACTCTTGATTCATTCAGTTTTAAGCTTAAATCAAAAGGAAATCCGCTCAAATTAAGAGGCTTGGTTCTTGATCTAAGCAAAAATCCGATTGAATCAAGAGTATTTTTTCTTGTCGATGTTTTTAAGAGTCTCGAGCTCGACTCTAGATCCAATGTGTTTTTTTCCCAGTGTTTAAGTGAAACTTTACTCATATAGTATTTGCGATGTGATCTGAGAATATGAAGGTTTGGTTATTTCCACGAAACGTTTCACTTTTTGATTTTTTTCTTACATTTTCCCATGTAGATAGGCTTTCTCAGGATAAAATGTGTCCATGTTTTAGAGTGTAGGTAAATTTAGCCTTCTTGTTTCTTGTGCAATCATGGGCGGATCCGCCACTTCGAACAGAGAAGATCCGCAAGGCTTTTCCCAAAAAATCTTCGAAATTCCAAGGCATCTAACATGCAATTTGAGTCAATTTCGTCGTGAAATATAAAACGAGGAAGCTTTTTCCGCACAAATCACGTAATTAAAATGTTTTAAAACAAATTATTAACTCAATTGCGACGATTTTTTACTGTGGTGGCAGACGCGTTTCGAGCCAAGTGCGACTGATCATCGGTGTGACTGATCGAAACACGTCTGCCGCAAAGGAAAAATTCGTCACAAGTGTAAAATGAATCAATAATTTGTTTTAAAACACTTTAATTTCGTCATGAAAAACACCAAATACGAGCGTTCTTCCTTCCTCTTTCCTTCATTTCTTCCTCCTTTCTTTTTTTCTTTCCTCACGGGTAAAAAAGCGCACGAGTTTGTTGTATGACATGGAAATTTTCAATTAACTGTGGTAGTACTCGAATTAATCGTGGTTCTACCCCAATAATGTAGGTTACTAACCCAAATATTGCGGTAATATACCCTAACTTGAGTTGCGGTTCTACCACAAATAATTAAAAATGTCTGTATTATCTAACAAATCGTGGTAGTACCACAATTTTAGGGGATAACCCCTAACACTTTTTTCCGTGCTCTTCCACCTTTTTTTTGATGAAGCGAGGGGGGGGGGAAGAGACACATACGCCCCCTTAACCCTCCCTTTAATCCGCGTATGCGTCTACTTTCAAGAACTAAGTAATACTTTGAAGTCGAAAATCCTCTCAACGTGGGAACCACGTAGCGAATAAGATAGCCGAGCTGTTTTTTTTTCCCACTGCAGTGACCCACAACTACCTTGCACCGTGAACGTTTTCGCAAAGCGAGCACATCACAACCCTCGCCGAGTCACACACACCCAATTCATTCGAGCATTAGACTCACATCTCGGCGTCTCATCCTCGGAAATGAAGAATTTCCCGAGACACTAATATTTTATAAATAACGCCGAACAAAGGGAAGCCCTCACGTTACGGCGGGAAATCGCGCGCCGAGAGCCCCTGATCCTCTCGGCCGGGACCCGGGGAAGCGTGCCCGGACGCCCGGGAGAGGGGGGCGGGGGCGGGGCGAGAGCTAGGAAAATCTATTTAATGATGAGTGAAATAAAGATAAAACTGACTTCATTTTGTTCGCGAGCCAAAAATAAATACAGGGACTAGAATTCAGCTCAGGTCGCTCTCCAGCGTGATCCTCTTTTTTCGCGGAGAGCACGTTTTTAGTCCGAGCGGGGTTGCCAGATTCGGTGGAGTGTTAAATGTACATAAATTGCCGGGGTGGGGGAGGGGGGGGGGGAAGTCGTGACTTCCAGTAAATCGTCGTTTCTCGAACTAAAAAAACGGAACTTAATTTCAACGCTGCGAAATTTCCTCTCGAAAATTGTATTTTTTGGGGGAGACTGCCGGAAGTTTTTTGATGAAAATTTCACTGGTTTTTCTTCTGATGACACCAAAAAAATCATAAAAACTTTGGACAAAATTTGTGCCGTCACATTTTTGTAAAAAATTCAATTGTTTTTGTCAGTTTTGCAACCTCAAAATGGAGTTACGTGCCATGTTCCTGGAACGACGATTCGGACTTCATTTGGCAATTAAAACTACAATATCTGGCCCAGTTTACAAACTAATTATTAGTTATACGATTAGTTTTTTCAAATGCCTCAGGAATTTTATAGTTTCGAATTGCAAAATGGTATCCATTCATGCAATGTGCATGGCACTACAGTGAAGCTACTATTTTCTTCCTCATCACATTCTTCCTCTATTTTATTTACACATAACATGCATTATGCTCTGTTACAACATTTTTATTTTCACAAATTGGTCAAGATTCCGTTTCATTTGTTTCGTATCATTTGGAAGCAGCATAAAAGGAGGAAACCAAGCGAAGTTTTGAAGAATACCAAGTTATGAGCGACTCTCATGGAAGCCTGTGAAATAGTTCCGCATTCCCACATATCTTAAAACCTGTATTCGAGTTGAGAATAAACAGGATGATAGAATATGAATAGTGCTGGCTAGGCTCTATACAGAGAAATCAATACCAACAAATTCCAAACATTTCATTAGATTCAAAAATTTGAACTCAACTGATTATCAGTGCAAGACTGAAGGGGCGAGTTCTCAGCTCCGCAGATACATTTGTTTGCTTGAAAATGCAGATGAAATTCTTATAATTTAATAGCTTTGGTTCTCCCGCAGAAATGTGTGAATCCAGCACTGTTGTGCATTTTGTTCGGGCCCCATTTTTAGTGATTTTCTTGTTGGAAAAAAATTAATACCATTTCTAAAGTTTTCCGATTATCAGCTCAGATCCTATGATAGAATCTCCTAACTACTCTCATTCTGACATCATCTCAATCACTACCATGTACCGAAGTTCATCTTTCAATTACTATTTTTGCGGCCCGGGTCTCGTAAATGTATAGTAAAAGTTACACCAAGAGGCCACTCCGGCCATTAAATTCCCTATTTATCATAGTTTAACACGTCAAGAGAGAGTAGACACGCCCAAATCTGGCAGCAGCGAAGCCAACGGTGCAACTTGACTTTTTCTCACCGTTCGGAGCATCGGCTGACGGTGAAAAATCTCTTTTTGATGCGAGTTTTTTACCCCGCTCGAAAATGTCCCACCACCGCAGCGTCTAGCTCGGCTATTTTCCACCACCATGCAACGTTGCCTGATTTCGATTATAATATATTTTCCCCCGCTTATCTCTGTTTTGGATAATTAATGCGGAGTTTTGAGCACCGTGGCAACCCCGTTCTGTATGCTCGAGTGGAGGCGGAACGAGAACGAGATATTTCTAAAAAAACTATGTCCATTTTTTCATGAGCTTTAAAACTCGTGTGTTCCTGCGGAGTTCAGGGCTCATCAGAAAATGTACGTGCTCGAAATTCGTGGAACTTTGCTCGCTTCATCGATACGAGTGTTTACGGCCTTCGGAACCGCGGCAAAGCTGACTCGGCATTGGGTAAATATTGGGATTTCCGTTGAAAAAAATTAATTTTCGCGAAGCTCGGGTAGGGTCGCAATGATTTACTCGGGCTGGATCGGAGTGGGGGACAAGGTGAATAATAAATTAATTTTTTTGAATTCTGTTGCAATATTGAGAGGAGTTGTGATATTGTTTCTCCACTGTGCGCGGAAATTACAGATCGGTTCAAACTTAAGGTAAGGGTAATTTCACGATGAATGAATAGAAGTGTAGTCAATTTAGTTGTTGGCCTATTCAAATGCTTAGCAGAACAAATATATTGGGGAAAAAGTAAAAGAAAGAAAAAAAAGCCAAACATTAATACCGATTGTTCATATTTGCGACCCTGCAGTGATTTATGGAATAAAATATGAGAAATTAAGTCACTGAAACTTCCAGACCGTAAAATGTCGTTGATGCCGTATCTTATGACCTTTTTTTATGTTGATTATTCGTAACGAACCTGAAATGCTGCAGTCTAAAAATCTCAGTAATGATATATGTCTTGAATTGAAAAGTATGCAGGATTAAAAAGGCACCAAGTTACCTTTTCCAACTTTCAGAAAATCAATAATCTTAATTTTTTTCGGTTTGGTGAGTTTTTGAAATTGAAGTTTAAAGTTCAGCTTAAAACCAGCGTGATCACACCTGAAAATTTCAAAATTAAAAGTCAGTGGTACTACGCGGATTGCCTGGCAGGAAAAATGGACGTGTATATTTTTAACCCTAACTGTTTTTCACCGTTTTACATTTGGGTGCATGCTTTTTCGATGTCAACACCTAAATCGTGTATACTTTCGATTTATTTTTGGAGGACACTGTCGATGTGGAATGGGCAATTCATACAGATCTCATAAAACATCTCTGAAGGATATTAATTTTCAAAGTTTTTGCCGATTATGTGAAAATATCCAAAATATCGAGAGCTTAATCCCCGCGCCTCCTGTCTCCCAAATTTTAATTTCTGCCAATATCTTTTTATTCCTTTGGCTGCGACTTGAAAATCACTATTTATTGTTGCTTTTATCTTACTCGTCAGTTTCGTTAAAAAGTGTCCTCGTGTTCTTCTGATACTACATGCCTCAATTGAACCGACTATTTTCTAAATCACGTAAGTACCAAACTCTATATTGGTGGTAGAGGGATTGTTTTTCCTTTGTTTTCTCCGGTATAATCAATCATGTCTGATTTCAAAGTAGCCCTCTAAAAGACCATACATTTATTGGAATTCGAAGATTGTCAACAAAGCGAATACAACGGGTTTTCTTGTTTTTTTTTTTCGTGCATTCGCAATTTCGGCGCTCACGTGATTTGGAAAATAATCGGTTCAATTCAGAAGTGCCAATTTCGTGCTGAAAAGAACCAACGACGAATATCCCTCGGTACGTACTTCAGTCAGCATTCAAATTCAAACAAGAGGGCACTGAGACAGACGAAAAACTCACGTTCGACTCCGCGATGCACCGCATTTGCCCTTCATTGTTAAAAGTGCATTGAATGGGAGGAAAAAACCGAGTGATCGAATTGAATCAAATCCCGTTTATTCACGGGTTGAATTAAGAGCCCAGCCGGGGGAGCGGGGGGGGGCGGTCGGGGTAAACTCTGAGGGACAGCGCCATCACAAACGGACGCATTTCTGCCAAACGGAACTTTGTGCGTTACGACGTGAGCCCTGTTATGCATATATTCTTATGAGTCTCAGGGCTCATATATGTAGTTCCGCTTGGCAGGAATTCGTTCAAATAAGTTGAATGGTTGCGTTTGCATTCTCAGGGACGGCAGAGAGGAGCCAATTTTATGCATGCAATAAACTGACTACATCTCGCAATAAGGAACCATTCTTTCTGACTCATTTGTGAAACAAAATTTGGATAGCATCCTGCAATAAACTAGCTATGGTCGTTGGATAATAAAAGGACCATTTGATTCTTAGTGACCGCTTTTTAGGAGATGTCGCATAGCCGCATAAGCACATGTAAGAATTGGACGTATTTCTATCAAACGGAACTATGTGCATTATGACGTGGGCCCTGTTATGCACATATTCTTATGGGTCTCAGGGCTCATGTCTTAATACACATAGTTCCGTTTGATAGAAATACGTCCAATTCGTCAGCAGATTTGCGGAGATCAAGCGGGAACAAGCGTTGGATCTTGATTGACACAAATTTAAACCTCCTATAACACGTTCAACATAAAGGAGTCATATGATCACCATGTATCCGCTGCTAAGTGTTTACGGACACTTACGCACCGTTTCCGAAGACACAGTTGCCGGAAATTCTGCTCACTAAGAAAGAAGTGAACTTAGCAAAAAGCGCGTATATCCCTCCTCAAGAGCGGCTCTTACTCTGATAAAGGGTGGATTTCAATCCGTCGACTCCTTCTCTTATCCCCTAATACAGGAAATACAGAAAATTGTATCGGTTGACGTTTCCGGAAAGGAGTTCTAAAGTGCCTTCAATTAGGATTGAAGCAACCAGCGCATCCTTAGAGTTAAAATAGTTGCATCTCACGTTTTATGTTAAGCGCTCGGGGAAAAGGAGTAAATGAGTGCAAGATTTGTCTGTAGGAAGCACTTGACTCCATCGGAAAATCAATGCTAAATACGCAGAAATATAAGCAGAACGTCAGCTACTAATGATGATGATGACTAAATGATGTCCAGTATTTTTCCATAAAAAAAATGAAACATGACAGGAAATCTGTAACGTCGTCGAGTATCTGCAATTTCATCATCGAAAGTGCCTCCGATTAGGATTCAAGCAACCCGCACATCCATAGAGATAAAATGGTTTCCTCTAGCTTTATACAGACAGTGCTCCCGGAAAAAGAGCCAATAAGTGCAAGACTTGTCTGCAGAAACGCCTCCGCTCCATCGCGAATTAACAAGTAAATATATTGTTTCTTAAAAGTTGGCTGCTAATGATGATGACTAAATGATGTTGAGTATTTAGTCCACCTATAAAATAAACTATGATAAGAAATCTGCAACTTCGCCTCGTCCTGCAGTTTATACCGTCGATTCAGTCTTATCGCGAAATAAAACTTCAACCCTCTTCCCTCTGGTTTGCTCCTGATGTAATTCGGTTCCTTCCCGTTAAACCCAGCCGAATAATACCCTGCGGTGTTTAGCCTCATACCCAATCTAGCAGTCCATTTACCAATACCGATCGAATAATTGATACCTGCCCGCAGCGCGGGTTCGGAATAGTTTATTACCCCTTCACCGCCACCGCGCCGCCCCCGCAGCTACCGTCAAGCCTATTTAGCGAGCCGAAGGAAAACTTTAAGGGCCCTTACAAGCACATCTTGACAATCGTACACGGAAGCCGATTTGCGACCTCTACCTCATCTTCCCCCTTTTCCCTTCGCCGCCCCCCTCGCCTCCCCCCTGCTCCCGTCAGGATGGGATGCTGCAGTTACATCGGCAAACGAACGGCCATTGTTGTGCTGTCGGGAGAAACTCGATCGCATTTGAGCGGACGCAGCCCCCCCCCCCCCCCGCGTC
>NW_017548293.1:829741-873241 GCF_001854935.1 Bemisia tabaci | reverse complement strand
CCGCCCCTTGCGAGACGTCAACACCCCGAATTACTTTCTGATTCACCTGCCGCATGGTGGAGCTCGGCCCGGGTTTCTCGGTGCCGTCGTTGCGGGGTTGTTGCCTCGACAACTGCGCTCTGATGAGAGTGCTGCACACTAAAGAGTAACCGACATTTCGTGTATAGAAGGGAAGACATAGAAACATTTCAATACAAAAGTTTGGTTAATACGGGAAGTAAAACATCAAATAACCCTAGTCTTCGGATGACAACTTTGAGAGAAAATGCCGACTACATTATTGTTTTTCTAAAGAAATGTAATGAAAAACGAGCACTGGAAAAAGAAACACATTGAATCTAGAGTCCAGACTCTTAAAAACATCGATAAGAAAAATACTCTTGATTCAATCGGATTTTTGCTTAAATCAAGAACCAAGCCTCTTAATTTAAGCGGATTTCTTTTTAATTTAAGCAAAAATCTGATTGAATCAAGAGTATTTTTTCTTGTTAATGTTTTCAAGAGTCTGGACTCTAGATCCAATGTGTTTTTTTCCAGTGAGTGGTGAATATACCAACGATGCAATCAGAGGAATGCATTCTCCCAGTCTCTCTATTGCTTTCTGCTCTAAATTTACCTCAAACAGTACCAGAATCAACACTTTGTGTTTCACCTCCTATATTAACCAAAACTAACAAAAAAACACAAATATTTCTATCAGTAAGGTAGAACACAAGGTACCCTATACATGTGGTTGTTATTTTTTGGTTAGGCGTATGACAAAATGTTTAAAACGGGGATGTTGTTCGTCGCCATCATTTTTGACTATACATCTTGAGTATGTGCTAAATGAATGGAAGAGGGAATGTGCTAGGATGGGTGTCCCTGTCCCCTCAGATGATTTTGGAACTTCGTTCGTTCTGTGCTATGCCAATCACCAAGTGATACATTGGATTGAATTGACAAAATCTTTTGGTTACATTCATCAAATTTTTGGGTCGAAATTCGCGACCTCTTTAAAAATCAGGCGTGAGTCCCCACGATCGATCCTGGATTGCGTTGGTGATAGTTCAACGAGCTAGATACTCGCAAGTCGTATCCTGTGAGTGTTATCGAGAGAATCACTGAATCATGAGGGCATAGGTAAGTTTAGCAGAACACTTTCCTCATCCCCAGATATTTGAGAGTGATCAACGGTTTCGGTCTATTGAAAAACAAATTCGGTCGATCAACCTAGCCTATTTGGTATTCTGACCAAAAAAAAAAAAAAAAAAAAAAAAAAAAAAAAAAAAAAAAAAAAAAAAGAACTTGAGGTAACTCTAGGTAGTAGTAACGATAAACGCGGCAATTTATAATTGTGTAATGATCTCATGAGTATTTTTTTGTGTGTTTGTGTGATGCACTAGGTGGCTTTAAAATTTCCTCGGAAACATTCATATCCGTAGAAACATTTTGCTTAACAACAAAACTGCGCAAGCA
Source organism: Bemisia tabaci (assembly GCF_001854935.1). Classification (NCBI taxonomy): domain Eukaryota; kingdom Metazoa; phylum Arthropoda; class Insecta; order Hemiptera; family Aleyrodidae; genus Bemisia; species Bemisia tabaci. The sequence continues at coordinate 871,783 of NW_017548293.1, read as the reverse complement.
AAATTTGGAAGAAATTTGGAATGCCAAACTTTTTCCGTGAAACTTAAAGCCGAAAATCGTTAAGGCTTTAACTTTGAGAGATTTTTCAGTTGATACCATACGAAACCTGCGGCACTGTGATGTTCTTTGGACAATTTTAGATGCAAGTAGTGAGTAAAGTTGCCAAATCCATGCTTTCGTAGAAACTACACCCACAGACTTTCGACTTAGCAAGACTTCCCTGCAATCTCATCAAAACCGTAAAAAGGTTGAAAGGAGATCAGATACACGATTATAGTTCCACGCCACCCGCCCCCTCCCCTCCCGCTTAATCCAGCCTCATCAAATCTGAATCCGCGGGCGCGAGGAGAGTATGTCACGCTTCTTATCGTTTGCATTCACCCCAGGAGCAATGATCATGATTAATCGCCCTGCGAACCGCGACGACGCAACCAGCAATACGCGGCGGTATACCTGTCCCCAGCGTTGCCTAACTTCGGGCTGCGACTTGTGAGGTTTACCCGTCCGAGGGGCGTTTCGGCAACAGCGCTCGAATCGCTCCCCGAGTAGCTTGCGCCTTGCACTTCATTTATCTTGTTATATAAAACGGAATTCTTACGGCGCTTAGTGAAGAAGTAGGGCTGGCGAGACGCCTCCAACTTAATCAAGGCTCGTCGACATGGTTGTCAGATTTTGCGAGTAATCCTCGCGAGGAAATACATATCTAAATTGACTTATTTTGAAAATAATGTCCCGTTCAAGGCATCCCTAAATGTTGGACAACGGATAGAGTGAGAGTTGTATCATAGCAGGCTCAAATCAAAGAAATAATTTTATTTCGATCCGGCGCGCGGCGTGGAATATGGGATCGAGTCAATTGGACTACATTTTGCAGTTAGGAATCGCTATTTCTGGCTAATCCACAAAAGCACCTATTTGCCTAGGAATATAATTGGCACATACGCTGTTTCCTCCAAATGCCCATGAATAGTAATTCCGTATTGTAAAATGTCGTAAGACTATGACTCTACTTTCGATTGAAAGATTATGACTCTGTTTTCGATTGAATGACTATACCTCAATTCAATTTTTTCTGAGTGACTTCAAATGAATCCAATTGCCTTTGCTCAATGTAAGAACTGCATCCACCTCAGATTCTTGCAGATTCTTGGTGCAGTCCAATGGGATATAGCCACTCGCAAGTCGTAATCCCTGAATGCTCTGTTTCTGAATTTGTTGTTCAGCAAGACGCATCTTGGTCCCCACATGTCTCAGGGTAACCGACTGTTTCGGTCGAATTAACCGAAAATTAGTAAATCAGTAAGTAGTAAATAATAGAAAATCGGACCGAAAAAAAGTAACCCAAAGTAACCGCATGCACACGGGAATTTTTAACTGTGTGCTTTCGTATCGCAAATAAGTCCAGTCTGAAATCATCATTGAGCTCGTTAGATCTGTAATAATTCGATAGCCGCACAGAGAAAAATATTCGTGTTTTCGTGTCACTTTCGGTTAATGTAGGAAGTGAAACATAAACCAACCCAAATTGTGTGTTGATCTCGGTAAATTTTGTAATCAATTTAACACGAAAAACAATCGAAAAACCGTGAAACCCCAGTTTCAATTGAAGGCTTGGGTTTTTTAGTGTTCCACTTCCCATATCATCGTGTTACTCGCAAAATTTTACATAGGAATCGATACTCAAATCACAAATTCCCGTCTTACACAAGAGCTATACATTACTTGCTAACTCAATGTGGATGGATGTATGTGTACTTTCTTATGTTCTATTAACTAAACTTATGGGTCTCTCAGTGCAAGGCATATCGATAAACGACGGAAAAATGGAAAACTCTTCACTCAGCCCGGCAATCCCGCCGTATCACATACGTTCATTTCAACGGGTGATCGTCCCATTCATTAATACCAGTCAGTGGCGAGGTGTGAATAATCGATTATCGATTTCTCACCATTTGAAGCTATGGTAAAGAATCGATTACTAAGGTGTTCGCTGCGAACACCCTGATAATCGATCTTTTTTCATAGGTTTCAATGGCATAACAATCGATAAATCGCAATTCACGCCACGCCACTGATACCAGTGGCGTGGCGTGATTTGCGATATATCGATTGATCTGCCATTTAAACCCATGGAAAAGTATCGATAAACAGGGTGTCCGCAGCGAAAACCTTAATAATCGATTGTTTACCGCAGCTTCAAATGGGGAAATATCGATAGATCGAAAAGCACGCCACGCCACTGATTAATACAAATATGTCACGAGCGCGGGAGGGCGAGGGGTCGTGGGAGACGAGATCCTCAAGGATGAGTGAGAAGTCGTTTGATGGGACAAACGATACAGAGCCCGTTTTTTCTTCCCCCCGCGTATCAACTCGCGACTCGAATGTTTCCCATTTAAGTTGCGAGAAGGCGCGGGGAGCGGCACCTCTGTTTCGAGCTGCCTACAGGCGGTTTTGGATGTATTTCTCTCGGGAAGCGAGATATTGTAATAAGTGATCGTGTTCCCTCTAAACTCCAACTTTCCCCGCCATCCGATCCGGATGTATCGCCGTGGAGGAATTTCTCGGCTTCCGTTTTTTTTTTTGCTGTTGCTCCTGTGACCCCGTTTCGGGGATGGATCGGTGGCGGCCCGTTGTTCTTAGTCGAATCTGTCGGGGATGTGGTGATGGGGTAGAGTTTCTTGAGAAACAAACAACTGTTTATATATCATACTCACATCTATATCTATCTAGGACCGAAAATGATATGCGCTTGGATTGTTAAACCATTATCGAATGCCTATGATTGATACATAGCATAGGCAAGATAGGGGTTTATCGATCTTCGATCACGTTCATTTGATAACGATTCAATAATCGACCCGTTGCAGGATATGACTAAGTCATGATCCCCTTCGTTAATTGTTCACTTTCAATGAACAAACAATCGTGGGATTACGAGAATCATGGGTCAGCCTAAAAACAGCTCATATTGAAACAGTAGTATTGATCCCCCTTGAAGTGAGGAAACCAATTAATTTTAACATAGACCATTAAATTGTGTTTAAAAAGAACGTAACAATATTTATTAGATGGTTTATTTTATGTCGGAGGCAAATAGTCTAAAATCAGGCATCGTATGACATGTCTAGGCAGGTAGTCAAGTTTTGACATTTGACGCAGATTGCTACAGATGCGAGATGCAAAAGTGTTAAATGGATTGTTTCTACGCACAGACCTTAACTAAGCAAAATTACCAGAATGTCAAACGAAGTAAGTTTATTTGACCATCTACTTAGCGGCTGATTAATGAATTTGATCGAATGAGTGATAGGCAAATGTGACAAAGAAAAAGTGGAGAGATATTATCACTGGATGATGGTGGTTGCAAGGATACGGTAGGTAAGGAGATGAAGAATAGTCGAGCTAATAGCAACCCTTTAGTATACTATATAGTTAATAGAGAGACCCTTTATCAGTCCATCATTTTCCTTTTTAGTGTATAACAATGACCCGTTTTAATCAATAGAATCGCTTCATATTTCTTTTATCTTCTTTGTCTAGCGCTTTGTCCACCAATTTCAATAATCCGTCCATCAGGCATTTGACAAAATACCTGATTCGACTATTTGCTTGTGACATTTACATTGATTACCCCTAAAAAAAGGGTGCTTGATGAGATAAAATCAGGTCTGGGAGGAACACGGAGAAAAATCTATATGGCTTATAAACCAATTAGTGGTTCATATGGAACACCACCAATATAGTAGTGAAAGCAACATATAATAATAGTACTTATACCTTAGTTATGGCATATATACCATAGTATGGTACGAGCTACCAGTATGGTTCACAGACCGATAATCATTAGTTCATATACAACTATTAATGGTGTTCCATATAAACCACATCTACTCCCCTACAATCAACAGAAATACAAACCCACTTACATGCGATGAACCCAATATTACCACCAAAATTCTAAAACTCATCACCTCTCTTAATTTAAAAATCTAAATCTTCGTTTATACTCCCATTTTCAAAATTATCTGTAAAGACTTTTATAGCCTAAAACGCTGAATATCTTAAAATTATACTAACTAATTAATTGGTTTATAAGCCATCACTGAGAAAAAACTATGGTTTATAAACCTATTAGAGGTAAATATGGAGCACCTATAATAGTCGTAAATAAACTAATGATTCTCGGTCTGTGAACCATACTAAGGTCTGTGTACCTAATTAAGGTACCCCGTACCATAACTAAGGTATATGTGCTATTATTATATGTAGAGGTACTACTATTAGTGGTGTTCCATATTTACCTCTAATAGGTTTATAAGCCATAGTTTTTTCTCAGTGATAGCTTTTTCTCAGTGAAGTTCTGAACTCGGACACTTATGACTTTCTTCGGAAGGGGGGAAGGAGCATCCTCACTTCACCCAAATTCCCTGGAAGAGTGAAGTAGCATGTATGCTTTCGCTTGAGTAATTAAAACATATGCCCCCTGCAACGAGTTTTAAGAGCATAACCATGTTGTTATTAAATATTCGTTTGGAGCTCTCGCGGCCCGGGACGAAACGGGACCGCGGTCAGGCGGGCAAATTGAAGCCGCACCGATTCAATTGTTTCGTTCATAACTAACTCGGTTTTAATTTCGGAAACGTCGCACCGAACGTGATCGATGCGTGCTTCCGGTTCGAATTTTTAAAACATTATGATGAATGGTATCGGCATCGTCTCACCATCCACGAAACGCCTCAATTGTGAAATGCCGTTCTTCAATTTGAGTTTTTAATCTCGCTATTGATTGATGACGACACTAGGGCAGTAAAGGTCTTGCCGTGCACTGAGAAAAAACTATGGTTTATAAACCTATTAGAGGTAAATATGGAACACCACTAATAGTAGTACCTCTACATATAATAATAGCACATATACCTTAGTTATGGTCTCTGTACCTTAATTAGGTACAGAGACCTTAGTATGGTTCACAGACCGAGAATCATTAGTTTATTTACGACTATTATAGGTGTTCCATATTTACCACTAATAGGTTTATAAACCATAGCTTTTTCTCAGTGTGTGACATTATCTAAAGAATATCTCTTCAAGTTGTTTCCATAACGTATAGTATAGAGGTATTCCAAAAAAAAAAAAAAAAAAAAAAAAAAGAACTTTGACGAAAATCCGATTTTCTGCGGCGACGAACCAGCCATCATATTCCAACGAATACTCAAAACCAGGCTCGGTAAAGCGTTTTGGCCTAGAAACTCCCTAAATGCTCGTAGAAAGGACGTTGGATCCATCTTTCATTTTATTTCATTTCATTTCATGAATTGCATCCGAGTTATCTGTAATGAACAAGCAACAATCCCACTTTGAAATACGTTTTATTTTAACGCACATCAGTGAGAAATTAGAGGAGATAGCGATTTAACTGCCGTAGTATACAACTTCCATCATTTTCCCGCCATTGCAGCGCGTTTGAAATTCCTTCGAGTCTTTGGCCTCTTTAAAAGCGGGCGCTTCCGGGAGACGGCTCGAAAAATACAAGTACACAATAAATTACCACGTACTACTCACCTGGTACTTTCGGATTATTAAATAAAAACACAAGGTTTAGTAGTGATCACCTCTGCTCACACAAGCTATTCTGCACTTTTGTGTTATCAGTTTCCGTTTCGTTTTGGAGGAGCGAAAGAAAACCCCCATCAATCGACATTTAGAGGTACTGTCCGATGCGCCGAATCGCAGAGCGACCTATTCTGCCGTGCTAAGGAAAAACGCTGTATGAGCCTTTAGGCGGTGCCAGATTCGCCTGAATAAAAACCAAATTAACCGGAGATTTTGCGAATTTTACTTCAAACAGAAGTTTTACTTCAAATTTTTCAGACGATTTTGTTTGCTCTTTGATCTAAAGTACCTGAAAATTTCAAGGAAAAATATGAGTAACTTTTCTGAAAATTACATGATCACACTAAAAAAAAAAAAAAAAAAAGGAGTTGGGTGAATTCGAACTAGTTAGGAGCATATGGAACCAGGTTTTGCTCGGTAAACACAACAGACTTAATCGGTACGTTGAACCGATCCATAAAAAAAATTTTATTGTTCGGTTCAGCGAACCGGCAGACCGAGCAGACCGAATAGTTCGGTTGTGTGCACCGAACAAAACCTGGTTCCATATGCTCCTAACTAGTTAGGATTCACCAAACGTTTTTTTCAGTGATGGTTCGAGGAAATTTGGCAACATTCGAATGTTCATACGGCGTTTTTCCTTAGCACGGCAGCATCTCTCGCAGTGTTTTTTTTCTTTTCAGTCCGACAACATTCTTAAAAGAGCAACAGATAAACCGCCGGCGTCCTGGCGTCGTTGCCGTCACCGGCTCCGCCTCCGCCGCAGCCAATTACTTTTGTCGGCAGCCACTTGAGTCTCAATTATTGAATTACGTCCCTATCTGAACACCTTGATCAATGTGTGTCGGGACGGGGACCAGCCGCAGCCCTGTCGAGCGGGAGGTCGCGCGCGGCTTTGAAGGGGCTCCCGACCCTCGACGCGGCGCTGGGTAAATGGGCCGCGTCACGAGGTCCTCATTCAGGGGTCAGAATTGAGTTAATTATCCCCGCAGGGAGAGTATTTTGATTCGAGTGTGACTCCGCCGCCTTTAAAACACCGCAGATTGGCCGAGGTGTCGACCGTGAAACTTAAGGTATCCCTAGTCGCTCTTTGGAGAGCTCCTTTCTTCAGTCAAGAGTCGTTTATGGCATTGTTCATAGTGGTCCTTTTGCTTTTAAGTCTCCCTAAAAGGGATTTGTCCTGGGCCCAAGTGGGTTGAAGGTCATTTTCGTCCAGTGAAAGTCTGTACAATTTGGACATTTCGTCCAAAAATTTTCTCCCGTCAATTTTTAAACGTCTGAAAAAATGCCCACTTGGGTAATTTTGTTCATAAAAAAGTTCTATCCCAAAGCAAAGTCATGTGATATCAAGACCTTTTGACGAAAAAACCATCTAATTCCGTTCAGCGATCGATTGGTAACCACAAATGGACGTATTTCTGCCGAACAGAACTATGTGCATTCATACATGAGCCCTGAGACCCATAAGAATATATGCATAACAGGGCTCACGTCATAATGCACTTAGTTCCGTTTGGCAGAAATACGTCCAAATGATCCCTATCGTCATTTTTTAAATCTGAAACTCCTAGTATCCTGAAGTTTTGACCCAACCAGTGGATATCGAGAGCCAGCTTGAACGCAAGTGGAGCCTACGAAGGTGAATTTGCACAGTGCAGAGTTGTAAAACTGACATGCGAGAACGCAGCGGAGCGCCTTCATTTCCGCTTGATACCCTAAGCACCACGGCCGAGTTAGTTTGGTTGCTTAACCTAACCAAACCTAACTTGACTTGATACTCATTGCCACCCGCTGTTTGGGCCGGAAAGATAGTTAACAACTAAACGAAGAAAATGCTGTTATGTCTTGTTAACTGCTGTAATTGTCTAATCATAAGGTCATAAACATATTGTAATCAGAATGAAAGGAGTACTAACACATAAACAATAAAAAATATCATTATTTACTACGGTCACCCTTCATGGGCTTCAAGGTCTGCCTTGCCGCGACGTACGCTCTTATGTGGATCACATTTAGCAAAAAGGAGCTAACGCGATTAGTGTTTTCTAAATCTTGGTTCTATTCCTTTTCTTTTAAAAATGCTCAATATGCGCACGGTCTTGAAATTCATTCAATTATGTTCCTTTAAAATTAAATTTTTTTTGATGGGAACCGAAATATTTGCTATTCTGGGAGATTTTTAAGATTATTCTGAAGGAGCAACATTTTTACAACACTGAAATCGCACTGGTTCCTTTTTGCTACATGCGATCCATGTATAGTGATGGTCATTAAAAAAATGATGACATAGTAGCAGAGCCTTCAGTGTGAAATAATCCTAATTAGAGCTATATGAGGATATTGCTTATTCTGCAGAGCATCTAAAACGTGAGAAACGTGTTTCCTTCACCCATGGATGAAATATGCGCGTTTCAAGCCCAAACTATTGATCTAGCTCGTACTAATTTTTGGTATGCTTACGGAGCACTAACGGCATCCGGGCGGCTGAGATCCTGAAAACCTCGCCCCCGCCTCTTTCTGCAATCTCAAAAGCTCAAAGGGATCATAATTTACGTCGAATTTATTAGCGGGCCTGTCTCAGTCTACTAATAATTCACAATAGCAGCTGACACACGTACCCTCGCCCTAACAAGAGACCCGCTCACTCCAGCCAGCCCTTGATTGAGACTCGAGCCACTTAAGTGTGTTAATTTCCGCGATCTGAATTTTCTGAGCAAGACACAAATAACGTCTTTGACATGCCGCGGGGAGCCTGGCTGGAGCGGATGGGGGGAGGGAAGGAGGGGACGCTTTATTAACAGCCTGTATACACGCCTAAATAATTGCTTGAAGTTGAGAAATTAGTGCCTTTCTGACGGTGACTCATTAATGATGACACATTAGCCGGCGCTTCTTGGGCGGTGGCGCCGTGTGTTTTTGAAAAATTTGCATCCGGAAACTGTGCAAAATTATTGCACAATTCAAGGGCAAAATTTAGTAAACCTCGGATTATCCGAATCTCGGATCATTTGAGCACATTTGTCGAAACATATTCCTCGTTTTCGCACTCATAGCAGCAGATAAAAACTGACGGCTGATCGTGGGCAGAAGTAAGTAACGGATGAATTTAAATTAGGAAATATGAAACGAGTCTCATAAAGGTAGACTAAATATTTGCATATATGTACTAATTTTGTCTTTTGAAGTATAAAATTAAAGTAATTTACACTAATTTAATCGATTTTCCATTCATATCACGAAAAGTAGTAACTATCTCCGGATTATCCGAATTTTCCTGTATCTGAACTGGCCGACCGTCACATAAGTTCGGATAATTCCAGGTTTACTGTATAGGGAGAATTCGCTTAATTTTTATGAACGTAATCGAGGAAATATCCTATGTTGTGGATGGCATCTAAACCTGGATGAGTTTTTCATTTTCTTTCTGCGTTTTATTAAACGTTAAAATAATTCTAGTTAAATAATTCTATAGAATTATTTAACTACTTTTTGCAATTTGAAATTACAATTTCGGCGTAGTCTAGTAAGAGCGTATGCACCACTGGTTTGCTTACGCTCATAAGCGTTTTTATAGGTAAACCGGGAAGTATAGTTCCGAACTTCCAAAATATTCAAATCGATATGCTATTTTTCAAAATATAATGAAACAAGCATGTAGGAGATAGCCTATTCGGCTATTTTTTTAGACGTGAAATGAATTAGTCCCTCTCTTTACAGTCACTAGTATATTGTGTCGATTCTGTACCACATAGCTACCACTCGATCGATTATTAAAAATTTCATGAAAAACTTAGGTCTGATTTTATATAATTCATTACGCTCAAACATTTCTACGTCTATTTTCGCGAATCTTAATGCTCAGACTTACTGTCCTTTTCCGTACTATGCCAGCGTAGTAGTTTATTGAGCAAGAAATTTGTCAACGACGAGTATGCTAATAGAGGAACTGCTCCGGTGCAGAGTTGCTTGCGAGTAATTAGCATAAATGAGAAGCGGGCCATCCGGAGCAAGGGGTCGTCCCGCCTAATTTTTGCCCCGGACGGAGCCCGCCCCTAAAAATTAGGGCATCCTCCCCCAGGAGCACTCCTAAGTGGCCCACAAAGATATGATAATCCGGGGGGTGGAGACAGAGACAAAATATTCTAGGGAATCCCCGCAGCACTCTATGGAAGTTACTCTCGAGAAGAAGTACTATTTTCGACTAATGATGACTGATGATGACTGATGAGCGGCTTCCCATGTCATCAATTTTACAACATTTTGCGATCAGGAATTGCAATTTTTGGTTCATCCGTATAAACACATATGTGAGATGGGAAATTACCGGTACATAGATTGTTTCTAAACTGAGACGGAAATATTAGTTTCCACAGCATTCTATGGAAGTTACTTTCGAGGAGAAATATTACTTTCGACTAATGATGACTGATGATCGGCTTCTCAAGTCATCAATTGGACTATTTTTGCAATTAGGAACTACGATTTTTGGCGCAGTCGTGAAAATACTCATGTGAGTAGGGAAACTAATGGCACATACGCTGTTTCTAAACTGAGACGTAAATTGTAGTTTTTGATTGCCAAATGTAGTCCAATTCAGCCAGCAAGACTGGTTCGATAAATGCTGAGAGCAAGCGACCTCCTCGTTGAATGGTGCCATAGGACCGTAAAATCCGAGCATATCGAAGGTATTCTATATAAATACAAGTACAAAAATACAAAAAAATGAATAAAGTAACCAGAGGAAACTTAAGAAATTTTCTAAGAAAATTTGCCAACCGTCATCTTTTATGAGGTAAGGGACCTCGGCGTGAAAAACTTCATTAGAACAACAAGACATCGCTTTAAGAGGTAGTTTGCGAAAATTGTGGCTAAAAAAATGGCCTCGAATTTCAAACTGAATCAGAACCGTAACGATTTGAATTTTACATTTGCAGGAGCGTGTTTTAAAGAAAATCTGATAACAATGAGAATTTTTAAGTGAGGAGTTCAAAGATGTCAAATTAAAATGCCTGTTTGTTTTCTACACTATCACAAAAGTGAATTAAACCACTTTTCGTTCATTTTTTGGGGGGTACCAGAGAGTAGTTTACATCAAAAACTTGGCTAAAATTTGCTATAAGGAATTTTCATTTCTTCGTCGTTATGAAGCACATATCTGTCAAGGGAAAATAATGCTGGATATGTTCTTTCTATAATGAGCCAAAAATAACAGCGCCTCATGGCAAAATGGCTTTAACGTGCGTAACTTAATAAAAATCCCCGCACTGATAAATTTCCAACCAAGTATGAACATTTTTTTCTATATAAACGGTCACAACCAGAGATTTAGTCCAAAGACGCATCAAATTTACACCATAGAGCGAAGGTAAAAATTGCAGGTTTTCCAGGAAATGAGAAAATTGTGTGCTCTCGCTGAGAATTGAGGGTCTCAACAGAGTTGAGCTCTCTGCATGGAGAAATAACTTGCGATGAAAATCAGACGAGCTTGAGCCTCGGGCGCTGAAACTTCCAGTTTCCACAAGTGGGGGGCAGGATGGTAATGAAACAGGGTAACGTATTCTAATATCTTATCAGGGACGCAGCAAAATATTGAAGTTCCCTTCGGCTGAGGCGAGGAAATTGGTCCTTTTTTAGCGAGTGCCAGCTGTGCAATTGCGCTGCGTAGATAAGGAAAGGAAATTTCCTATAAAAAGAATGAGGGACCTGAAGAAAAAGAATCGTTACGTGCAAGAAAACTTGTCCCGCGGACCCTTCGTTCCGCTCCGAGTTATGGACAAGGTTGCCAATTCTTTTTAAGTAATGTTCAAAAATGAAGCTGACGTAGCCAATAAAGTGTAATTTATAGGGTAGAAATGGGTTCAGGATACAGGTCATAAATTTATGGTGTAAAAGCTGAAAAAGGGCTTCCCATTGTAAACGTAACGTAACGTAACGTAACGTAACCTAACCTCACTTAACTTGAGGCTACCACGGTTTCGAAATGATAAACTCATAAAGTTTAACTGAACTCAAATTTTACATATAACAACATTTATTTTATTCACCTCGTTTCCCATAAATATCTATTAGACTAAGAATTTTATTATAACTATTTAAGGAGAATTTTTCTCGCACTCATGGTAAATTGAGAACCAGGAAAACTCGTGAAACGCTGTGGAACAATTTTCCAGGGAATAAGAGGTAGGTCGGGTAAAACTGATCAGAAAACTGCCAAGAAAATTAGGGAAAATAAGTTAAAATGAGCATGAAAATGACCCTTACCCCTATATTAAAAAGGAAATAGTGAAATCGAGATTATATTTTTCCAAGAGTCCCAATTTTTTACATATTCCTTTACATCACTTCAAGTAAGGATTATAACACTTTGCAGAGAACCATCCATCAAATAATCAGGGCACCGTCTAAAACCAGGGAAGAAACAGGTAATAAATCTAGCATAGTGCACACCCCGAAATTCATCAGCCACCATACATTAGGCGAATTTTATTTTATTTTTCGCTACAAAAGTTGCTTATAAACCATGATAAGGCGTGAAATAGCATTCATCTTCGAATTGAACTTTTGCCTCGCTCGATTATAACATTTTGATTATAATATTGTCGTGCTGGGGAAAAACGTTGCGAGAGCATTTGAATATTGCCAGATTTTTTCTCAAAAATTGTTTATTCCTAAAGAAAATTATGAATATTTTTCCATGAAATTTTCAGGCTTTTGAAATCAAATTGCGATTAAAATCATCTGAAAAATCGAAAGAGAAAACTCCAAAAATTTTCCTGAAAATGTATGTTTTTTCGAAAGAAATTTGGCAACGCTTCTACCCGTACTGCGTTTTCTCTTAGAGCGGTAAACTAGTGCGGGACCTGTAAAATATTTTCTCTCCGGATGGTACAAATGGAATGACGTAAGCTCAAAGTTCAAGGTTGATCACGTGCTTCGAAGCTCATCGGGACCTTACATCGAAACGTTGAGCGCTAACCCCATGAAGAGGCTTGACAATCCATTAGCCAGCCTCAAGTTAATTTGCTACGTGTTAATCGCTTGCTTTCAAAACCTCACAAGACCTGAGCCCCTAGCTCAATAAGAATGGCTGTATTTTGGGGCTCATAAAATAATGGACGTATTCAGTTTCAACATCCACTGATTCATGTGGGTCAGCTCCAGGTCAATGGAGATGTGAATTGGTTACTCGGCTGACAAAAGAACGTAATTACAATTTGCGATGAACCCGCGAAAGCATTGTGTCAAACGGACGACAGCGTTTATCGTGAAATGTAGTTGCGTTTTTATGACAGGAGGGTGACGGATTGATCCGCAGATGCTGTTGAGGCTTTTCTGGTGCCCGATAGTCACACCGATCTGAACGTGCGAAAGGGAAGGGAAGCTTAGTATAATCAATGTAACAGATCCTGGAAATTCCAAAGATTATAGAGCGTAAGTCGGCTTTGAGGTAGACTGGCAAGCTCTACTCGACCGTGAAGCAAAAGGTGTTGTAAATCCTAGTATCGCACACACACGGAATAATAAATGCAGCTCTCCTAAATGAGGATCAAGCAGATTACATTTTTTAAAGGATCACTGTTTCTGGCTTATCCGTAAAAACACCTACCTGCTTATTCAACCTTCCATATCTCATTTATCTATCTCCCGTATTTTCTGTAAAAAAAGGCGCAGAAGTTGTTTCTGAAATGAGCCAGAAATAAAGGAAATGGTAAATGCAGAAATAATAATGGAAACCAATGGAAACACTTACAGAACCTCAAAGTTTTGTATAAACGGAGTTATAAGCTTTAAAGGTTTCCAGATTTTGTCCGACCTCTCTTATTGACTCGACCCACTGCGGGCCGATTATTGAAATTGATAGACAAAGTTATAGACAAAGAAAATAAAAGGGATATGGAGGGATCCCACTGGTAGAAGCGGGTTGTTGCAATGGACAAAGGCAGCAGGTAATAGACTAACTAACGGCAACTCACAAGAAACCCGATAGTTAGCCCATCATTTTCTCCCTTAGTTTATAGGAACCACACATTTCAACCAATGGGACCGCTCCATACTCCCCATGTCCTTTATGACTATCGCTTTGTCTATCAATTTCAATAATCAGACCGCTGTGCGACAGAGCTCGTCTCCGATCTCTTCGCCCTCGAAGGGTGACAGCCCCGTTTGGCAGCAGGCCCCGACGATGGCCCGGGAACTTTTTCTTCGTTCGTAAGGGACACGGAAACTTTCACCCTCCGAGCGCGGGAGGCCCATTTCTCCCGTCTCGGACGGTGCCGAATCTAAACGGCGCCATTACCCAAGGAAAGCGTTTCCGCGGACATTTTCGAAAGACGCGACAATATCTCCAGTCCGAGTCAGATTCATTTATACATATCTCGCCTACTTTATTAAATCGACTGCGTTGGCCCCGGAAAGTTTGACACTCTCGCCCGGCTGATGTATGTGTAACGTGGATTCGACCCGATGGAACCGGAAGAAAATGAAAGCGGCGTCGCGCTCTGCCTGGCTCCGGAAAAACCGCGTATCTGCCTGGGATTTTTCATTGGACTTACAAGTTTTTTCTGTAGCCGGGTGGATTTCCTTCCGTTTCGACGACAGGCGTCAAGTCGTCGCTCCTCCGGGGCGTAACTCAATTTCAACGTGAGCCCTGTGCTCCGTATAACCCTATGCTTTCCGAGGCCCATGTACGAGTCGAGGAACACGGCATTTACGTTATTTTGTACGTCGGAGGAGCGAAGAAGTGAAGGAATTGTCTCGCATTGTACAAATGAAACAAGGGCTAACTTCTTTAATTCCGTCTGATAGGATGCTTGCAGTCAGGGCAAACCTGGAAAATTTAGGAAATTTCGCCCTCACTGGAAAAAAAAACACATTGGATCTAGAGTCCAGATTCTCAAAAACATCGACAAGAAAAAGTACTCTTGATTCAATCAGATTCTGGCTTAAACCAAGAACCAAGCCTCTTAATTTAAGCGGATTTCGTTTTGATTCAAGCAAAAATCCGATTGAATCAAGAGTATTTTTTCTTGTCAATGTTTTCAAGAGTCTGAACTCTAGATCCAATGCGTTTTTTTCCAGTGCTCAGCCAGGGAAATAGCGTGCCTTGCAGGTTTAAGGAACCCCTCAAAAGAAGATTATACAAAAGACATTATTGCTGACCGCCAGAAAAATCTGCAAGTATAACTTTGGAAATGGATCTGCCAAAGGGATTACACCCTACAATTTTTATCCCTGTAAAAAGCACGAAATGAGGAAGAAAGAATCCTAGGATTTTGACGGACTTTAAGGCAGGTGCGAGCCTCTACCTTAACATTTACAAAGCGTCCAATATATTTTTTTGTTAGTATTTTGCACATTTCGCAGTGGTAAATCATTGCAATCTTTCAAAGATCCATTTCTAAAGTTTTATTGCTGAATTTTTTAGGCCCAACCTGCGTGAATTTCCTCCAATCTATGGTTTTGTGCTTATTGAAGATGTATATTTGAGGAATCCACCCTGATTTGATCATTTATTGGTTTTTTCATTCTAATAGTGGCCTAAAGATCGATCTGAAGGCCGATTTCGTCAAACAATGCGGATTTTTCTGCATTCGACTTCAATACCGCAAAATTCTCATTTTCCGCCAAAATCAGGCTTTAGACTGATGTTTAGGCCAGTATCAGACCCAAAAAGAGATTGAAAAAGACCAAATCATGATGAATTTCGTAAAATATGGACTTTGGATGAGCAAAAATCATGGAATTGAGGAAATTCAGTGTGGGCCAAAAAACGGCCCTTACTCTTCGTTTAAGAACCTTTCACTTCAACGATGAACAAAGGGAGTAGACATATCTCTCACTAAACTTTAGAAAAGTTTGTCTTAAGCAAGCAAAGTTTGCAGACGTTTGATCAAACAAGACAGGTATTGACATTTACAACTTTTAGTGCGGATGGAGTCACCTTGACGTCGATGAACGAACATCAAACGATTGAGATCGCTAAAACTTATCAGCGAGTCCTCCGGACAAACTGCAACCCACACGTGCTCGGAGCAAGATGAGATTGCCGGGAGAATATATCGCAGGCTCCGCGAATTGAATCCGCACAATAAAAATCTCCTGGCGCAGTATTTCATAAAATTCGTCCGCCACTTTCGTCTTGAGATTACTTTTATGACATTTCGATGCATTTAATACAATACCAGCGAGCTTGCATTGCCAGGTCGTCATCCTGCATCGCGGGTATCAGCGGGAGCATTCTGATACATGCTCCTCGACGAAAACTTCTTAGTGGTCTGGACTAGTAGTTTTTATGGATCTGCGGGCCGATTAATGAAATTGATCGAAAAAGGAGACAAAGGGAAAATGAAACGATCCTATTGGTAGGAACGGTTGGTTGTAATACACTTAGCAGAGTGATACTATGAGCAAAAACAGGAAAATATCAAGAAATTCAAAACCATCAGGAAAATGTCAGAAAAATCGGCCATGGATCAGGAAATTCTGAGCGTTTCAATCATTTTTAAACGTTCGATTCAGTTCATCGATATATTGATTTTTTAAATCAAACGAGCGTTAATTCATCCGCGCGAAAAACAAGGGAATCTCGTCCAAAATATCAGGAAAAAATGAAGGAAATCCACAATTTTAGTGGACATTCTGCTTACAAGGAAAATTATGGATTAATTATGGTGTCCATATCGTGGGTTGCCGTTGGTTAGCCCATATTACTTACCCTTTTGGTCTATTGCAACCTTTCGCTTCCACCAATATGATCGCTGCATTTTTCCTCTGTCTCTTTTGTCCGTCAATTTCACTGATCTTCCGCCTGGAGTTTCTCAAAGGAGCATTTGGTCAATCACTGGCAAGAAAAGCCTCTTGGACCAATGCCGCGGTGCATAGACTTAAGAGTGCAGTTTCTTGTCGCCGGATTTAAGAGTCTTGAACTCTTGTTTCAAGCGGATTTTGCATTGATTCAATTCAAACGTGAATTGAATCAATGCAAAATCCGCTCGAAACAAGAGTTCAAGACTCTTAAATCCGGCGACAAGAAACTGCACTCTTGAACCAAAAGGTTTTTTTTACCAGTGAATCTAATCAAAAGTAAAATGAACCGAAAGAAACTAACCAAAATGCTGTATTGCTTTATGTTCTACCCTCTATATTGACTCACAATTTTGTGTACTTCTTTTTAATGCGAGATACGTTAATAATTTATTTATATGACATCGTAATTGTACCTTTACTCTCATTAAGTTTCGTTTGTTCCCCTCACATTTAAAATAGGTATAGCTTTTATCTGCCCCTAAAGAGGACTCTATCTCAGTGTGTCAGAGGTGTTGGGTATAATGCAACATAGTCCGGCAACCGAGCCGAGGGGTGCAGCCAATAAAACCTTGACGGAGTGCAAAGAAACGTACTCCTGTTTGTCTTGTCTCGCGTTCCTGGCACACTTGTTTATGGTATAAACGGGATCACTTCAAAGTTTTATTGATGCGCCCGGGAACTTTAGCCCCGTAAAATTAATCAAGAGGACCCCCTCCCCCGCCCCCCCCCAGGCCGCAGCCTCCGCGGAACAAATTGCGAAACAGTAAAAACTCGGCGGATCGTCAAAAAGGAAAACCGCGAATTACATTCTGGAGCCCGGGAAACGGCATTTATCGCGGCGCTGTTGCCAAATCTCGCAGGATCCGAATCGTAAAAACGTAATTTCGCGGTGCGATTTGGTGGCGGGGATCGGGGTGTTTATGCCACACGTAGCGCGAGTCAAACAAAAGTGTCGTTTTTAGCATGCAAAACGTGAACTTCGGCGCGGGATTTATGTGTTTGCAATTTGTTTTTCCGTCCGTGAGGGGTGGGGGCGGGGGGGGGGGGCGAGGAGGAATGCCGAATGATAATGACTTATGTTAAGGAACCCCCTGCGGACTCCTTTCGCTGCAGGAATCCAGGTGGAGCCGCCTGCCGAAATTCGGGCGAGGGTCCCGGTGGCCCAATGCCAGGAGCCTCCCCCTCCCACGCGTGGCGGGTCGCGCGGCCCTCCCACGGAGCGATAACACGTTTTATCTCGTCCCTAGCTATATTTATGGATGTTTGCTCGCAGGGATCCCCGCTATTTTTCCGCCTTCTCACCCCTCGCCGATGAGTGCTTCTTCGAATGTTAACTGTCGAAAATGCTCGGTTTTGGCTGTTTCGGGGGTGAGAGTGTGGAGTACGGGTACGTATCCTGAGGGAGGTTGGGGTGGGGTGCCTCCTTGAGGATTATATTCTCTCCGTGTTTTTTTTGAGTAAGCAGTTTTGGCGCCCGATGTGAGGCTGGAGGGATGGAATTGAATCGGGAATGTTAAGGTGCTCAATGCCTGATGGGGCGACAGAGGGCAGTGGAGGTTAGGTGTCGTAGAGAGCCAGAGTGCTATAAAGCGACTTATGTGTATGTTTGTAAGCAGTTTTGGACCGTAGGATTTTCGCCATCCTTGAGAGAGAGAACCTATCTGAAGAGAGAGAACCTATCTGAAGATAGTACGGTCATTTCGAAATATGGAGCTCCTGGGGCCCAAAAAGGCAGCTAACCTGATACACAAAAAATGTCTTTGCCAATCTTCAAATTACATTATTAAACTAAGATGGCCATGGCAAAATGAGCGTTCTTCTGTAAAAATGAGTAAATCTATGAAAAACTAAGTCAAATACGTGCTGCACAAACGATAGGTTGTAACAAGTGTGAACATTAATCACACTGGGTAATTGGAATTCATAGGTTGGCGACCCTTTTAGGCCCTAAAAGCTCCATTATCTAACTCAAAATTTTTCAACATGTCGCTACGCCCCCGCTATCTTACTCTACCCTGAGATTCAAGATTTAACCGACTTGTGTAGATTCCGTACCATATACTTTGCTTGTGTTTCGCACTAATGAAGGACGATGGTTACATATCGGTTATGAGCTGATGAGACATTTCTGTGGTAGAGCAAATTAACTTGATATTGATTTTGAAATAAAGCTTATTCTTCTTCTTTTGTTTACGAAGATTCCAGTAACCTGAAATTACAATCGCGTTCTCCCGCAAAAATGTTTGAATTCATGCAAAAACTAAGTCAAATACGTGCTGTACAAGTGAAGGGTCGTACCAATTGTAATGATTAATCCTTCTGGATAATCTTAATTCTTAGGCTGGCTGCCGTTTTTGGCCCTAAAAGCTCCATGACCTGACCTCAAAATTCACGACACACCCCCGTACTCTCCCTACTTAGCTACTCTAGTTAAAGTGATTCCAAAAATTTTAACACAGCGGTGACGCCCCCCGCGGAAGAAACCCCTACCACGAGTCACTGCGGATTCATCTTAAAGCCAGAAGAAAAAATTAGAAAATGTTTGAATTTATGCCAAAACTAAGTCAAATACGTGCTGTAGAAGTAAAGGGTCGTAACAATTGTAATGATCAATCCTTATGGATAATCTGAATTCTTAGGCTGGCTGCCTTTTGTGGCCCTAAAAGCTGACTTCCATGACCTGACCTCAAAATTCACGACATGTCCCAGTATACTCTCCCTAATTAGCTACTCTAATTAAAGCAATTCAAAAAATTATAACACAGGGGTGGCGCCCCCGCTCCCCCTCCCCGCGGAAGAATTCCTTACCACGAGTCACTGCGGATTCATCTTAAAGCCAGAAGAAAAAATGAGAAAGATTGCTCGTTAATCCGGCAGCGGGCGTGCCGTGTTTGCTGAGTCATGCCGTGCCAAAAACAATCCTAATTCCGAGCCAAAACAACGTCTAATACGCCCTGGGCCGAGCTTATCTTAGCCGGCCTCCTTTCCCCTTCCCCGGACCCATCGCCGTGTCCCAGTGACTTTCCCGGCTCCCTTTTTTCTCCCGGAATTGATCACCCACGGCTCCTCCTGGACAAAGGAGCCCCCGCTATCAAGGGCCATTTCCGGCCCCTCCCCGCCCCGCAACTCCAGGTCCCCGCCAAGAGCAGACCGTGGCTGAAACAGTCGCCAAGGCTCGGCTACCGGTGGCGTGGCGTGCTTCGATGTATATCGATATTTCCTCATTTGAAGCTATGGTAAAGAATCGATTATCGAGGTGTTCGTTGCGAACACCCTGTCTATCGATCTTTTTCCGTAGGTTTAAATGGCAGATCAATCGATGTATCGCAAAACACGCTACGCCACTGCTGGGCTACTCGGCCGGATTTCCACCTGCGTCGAAGTCGGAGCAGCTGAGCTCGGGAAGCATTCCGGAGCAAGTCATCCGTGCTCCCGGTGATAGAAAATTGTGTTTAAATGAGGGAGGGCTTGGAAAAATCCCGAGTGTTTTCCCGTTTTTATTCCTCGTGTGCATTCTCGCTTTAATGCCCTTGTTCCTTCTCCTTTTTCCTCTACCTCTTTATCCTGTTCTTCTGAATGTGCTTAATGTTCTTTTCCTTTTCATTTTGATGTTTTTCTTCCCCTTTTATGATTTTTCCTATCTTTGTTCTTTCCACTCTCGTGAAACATGTGCCTCTTATTTTCTGCTGTTTCCGTGATGTTCCTCCTTTCGCTTTCCTTCTTTTTATCTTAATTTCTTCTCTACTTTTTTTCTGGGCGTACTGCTTTACTACTATCTTCTACCAATGGTTCTTCTTCTTTCCTCTTTTTTCTTACTCTCTATCCATTCTCTTATTCTTTTCCTCTTTTCCGTCTGCTTTACATGATTTGTGTTCTTCTTATTTTCTGTATTAATTCCCTTACTCTTTCTCCTTTTTCTTCCTCTTCTTATCTCTTCTTCTTCTTATCTCTCTCCTTCTCCTTTTCTTCTTCTCCTTCCTTTTTCTTCTTTTTTCTTTTGCTAAAAATTTCCGCTGGAAATTATAATCTTGACAACGGATTCCGAAAACTTTGGAGTCAAGGAAGAGCAAAAATAGCCAGGGAGAGTCAAGGAATTTGAAGATGAAGAAATTATGGCAACCCTGCTTTTTATGATTGTCATTATTAACAATTTAACATACATTCATATTGAACTCGCTGGAAACTAAATCAATCTTTTCAGTGGCGTGGCGTGAATGATTGACTATCGATATTTCCCCACTTGAAGCTACGATAAAGAATCGATTATTAAGGTGCTCGTTCGAAAACCCTATCTATCGATCTTTTCCCGTTGGTTTAAATGGTAGATCAATCGATATACCGCACAGCACGCCACGCCACTGAATGTTTTCACATGCGCGGCAACACGGGGACTTTTTAAGGGAGTTATATCATCTGTTATCTGCGAGCTCCCCTGCCGTTCACTCCTGCAAGTTTTTATATGAGGAGGGGGATTTGCCTGCTCTTCCAGACGTCATAAATTATTCTCGCGATTCCTCGGTCCGTCGCCTGGTCCGGCATCTCATGCACATAAGACGACCCGGGTTTTTTCCGACTTTCCGGACTACCGCTCACGGGAGAGGTACCGGTACCCCGCTAGCACGGTATGAGTTGACGTCTGAATATATAGAGACTTTTTATGTCGTGAGACTGAGAGTTAGGTCATGTGGAATCAATCTCTGATTGGTTCTTCCTTTGATAGATTTTTTTCCTATTTTACTGGCTCCATTTTCCTTAAATTGACACAGCCTCTTTATTGGGATCAGCAGTGACTTTAAAATGAAGCCTTGAGAATGTGGTTTTGCACGGAGAAAAAAAGCCTCGTGCGTGGGATCCGAAGTTTAGGTCATATGGATCTCTGAAGTTTTCGGATTGAGCATCTGAACACTTTAGGTCTAGCTGTTGAGGTTCGGATCATACCAAAGACATCACACATCTGAAACTTCAGTTCTTACATCTTTAGTACTTCAGATGTGAGAACCGAAGTTTTTCGGATGTGAAAACCGAAGTGCTTCAGATGTAAAAACTGAGGTTTCAGACGTGTGATCCAAACCTCAGCAGCTGGACCTAAAGTGTTCAGATGCTCAATCCGAAAACTTCAGAGATCCATATGATCTAAAAGTCGGGTCCCGTGTACGAAGTTTTTTTCTTATTGTGGTAGTTTCTGAGCAAAAAATTCTATGAATCAAATACATCAGTTTTCCTGAAATTGTCGTAACTCCATAAAAGAAAACTCCTAGAAATTGATTGGATAATTAAGAATCGACGAATTTTACTATCAATACAGTTACAAAAAAAACCAGACTCAATTGTTTTATTTTAAGTAAGGAAGATGTATTATCCTCTGAATGCGTGCATGATGGCATTTTTGACCATGACAAATACACCTTTAGGTATGAAAGTGGTAGAATTTGGTGCAAATTTGCACAAAATAGCAACAGATATTGCTCTCCTGCAACGTAATGTGAACTTAATACTGTTCTGTCATCGTAACATCAAATGATCCATTTGTACAGTGTACACGTACATCATCCTGGGTTGTGATGGATCGTTTAATTTTAATGGTCGCCGGAAAAAAGGGCCCCACCAGTTTAGAATTAATTTTTCGTCCGTCGACAACGGAGGTTTATGCCTCCTTGCGCTTATTCGTTTCCTGGCGATGGTTCAAGCGTGCGACTGCATCGCACACATTTCGTAATTTTCTAACGCCAGGGCGTATCCTAATTTTCACGTGAGCCCTATTCTCCGTATATTTCAACGTTTCCAGGGCTCATGTGTAATTAGATACGCGTTCTTACGTCAGAGAAGTGACAATTTGCAATGTCTACATGCGCGGTGCACCCGACCCCCCCAACGTTCCCAACGAAAAGCGTCCGAAACTACGGATTCGGGAAGTGCTAATCTGAGCGGCAAACTTGGGCATGTTGCGGAGCTCGTGTTGGGAAGTTGGTGGCAAAAGTTTCCGCCATCCGTGACGATTCGCCGCGGTTCATGGGTAGTTCCTTCGGCGAGCCGTGTTTTTGCGTTTTGTACGGATTAAGCGATTACAGCCTGGAAAAACGCGCCCTTGTCTCCTTGGCTTAGACAGGGTTGCCGAATCGAGCGCGAGGCCCTTCACTGAAAAAAAAAATCGCGGTGTATTTACTAAGGAAAGGGTAAAATTACCAAGAATTCAGGGTTCTATTTGATCCCAGTTTTTTCTAGGTAAAATTACCATTTATGGAATTTGTAATTTCACCGAGAAATCTCGGTAATTTTACTGGACCTTGGTAAAAGCGCCAATATTTTTTATCGACTATGGTAGAAATACCGAGATAAAATGGCAAAGTTTCCGGGAATTGATAACCAATAAAAGTAGTATTCTTACCTGAAAGAAACAGTAAAAATACCGGTTTTTAGGTAAGCTTACCAGTCTGTCTTGGTAAAATTACCAGTAATTGGTAAAAAAGTGAGATGGTAAAGGTACCAACGGACCTTGGTAAAAACGCTGAGAAATTTTTTTCAGTGCATGCAGAGGGCCGATCATTAAATCGTCACCTTCCAGGCAAAGTATCACAAGCGCCATGCGACGTTTAAAAATTTCCGCCGCCATTTTATTTTTTTACAGAGAAATTTTTCAACGAAGCTGTCCGAAAATTTCACTGAATTTTCTTTGTGCTGCCGATAAAATTTAGTGAAATTTCCAACAGATTAAACCAACAATTTCTCAGTAAAGAAATAAAATGGCGGCGGAAATTTTTAAACGTCGCATGGCGCTTGTGATACTTTGCCTGGAAGGTGACGAAATATGATGGACAAAGCTATGGACAAAGAAAGAAGAAGGAAGCAAAGGGAAAACGGAGCGATTCCATTGGTAGGAAAGGGTGGTTTTTTAGACTAGGGGAAAATGATGGACCAACCAGAGGGTCTCTCGTTGGTTTCCCTCTTAGTTATAGTCTATGACATACCTCCTTTGTCCATTGCAAAAACTCTGTTCCGCCCTAAAGATTACACTATCTTCCAGTATTGGCGCGTATACGTAGTATACCGCCTTTGCGATCGTTTCGACCCCCCCCTCGATACAATAACCGAGTCCCCTAGTTCCTTACCGAAAAGTGACTACCGCGAACTTCTGAGATTTTCCAAAGCGTGTAAAAAGTTTACTAATCCGTCAATAATAATGATTAAAATTTGTTTCTCATTCTGGGGCTCGCTAGTTTATGTGTAATGAATACCAAGAGTCTACGTTTCTTGGTTTTTTTTAAAAAAACCTTAGAATGGGGCGCGCTGATTTAAAATATGCATATATAAGCGGAAGCAAGCGAACTGATTCGAGGATGGCTGACCAGTTCGGCACTCCTTGAATGAGAATTTCACTCACTCCGTTTTGTTCACAACGTTGCTTTGACATATCTCCACAACACTGTTATCCTTTTCAAAAGTTGGTACTCCTTGCTCTGATAGCCGGGGCCACCAGGATAGTGGTAAGTGCAATCTGTGATGAGCCTCGAGACTCATTAGACCATTTGCTAAACGTGGCTCATACAGGAGTCCACTAAGCCCTCTCGTCCCCACGCTCCTGATCACTGCGTCGGCGTCACGAAGAACAATGGGCCTTGGGTCCCAACGCGGCCGATACCCGTACCCCAATTACTCACGCTTCATTAACCATTTCACCGTCACGCTAGGATTCATCCAATTTTCAAAAAAAATTGTTTCGCATGTATTTAGCAATTTTTTCCTTACTCTCCGTTAAAACACAAATAAAAAGAGACCTCATTCATAAAAATCGGCCGAATAGAAGAGAAGTTACAGTAATCGAAATCCGAAGAAATCAACAAAACCTCGACTCCTCGATACGAAAAATAAAATGAAGGGGAAAAAAAGAAAGTATAAATTACAATTAAATATAATTGACCTCAAAATTTGACAAACAATTCATTTATATACCTAACGCTGAAAAAACTGGGAGAAATTACAAAAAATTTGCCTCTTGCAAGGGGCTTCTTTGTAAGAATTTTGACCTGAAGACAACGGTCGAATAACAGCAGTACTCCATACAATACACGGTGTGCCTGAACGAGTTAAACATTTTTCATACGTCCAAATCGAAAAATCTTTATATTTTTAACTACAATGTTTCTTGAATCGTTTAAGCAAAAAAAAAAAAAAAAAAAATTCCGTCGAGATTCTGGAACGCAAAGGCGCTTTAAAAGTATTCTGGGGCTATAATAGCTAAATCACCGGTAGTAAATTCGTTATATTATTAAAAAGAAATTGACTCCATAGTTTAATTCCTTAGTTTCTTGAATACGATTATTTTAAGCACTTAAACATTTATACCACCAATTTTAGCCATGGGGTGATTTCCTGAGAGCCGATAATATCACGAATTTCTCATAGAACCCCTCAACAGTGGCTTGCTTTTTTGGCAGCCGATTCGGCCATCGAACCGGAGTTTAAATGGAAGCTGATAATAACCCAAAGCTCTGAGAAAAATTTTGAGATGAGTATAAGAACGGTTTGTTGTAAGTAGCGAGGAGAGGCGGGCAAAGCGGCTAAAATCCTATCTAATTTTTACAGTTTTTCTGTTGAATTAATGTTGCCGCGGGCTTCTGACTGTCCACACATAGTTCTGTTCAGCATATCGATACATAAGTATTTACATTTTACATACGTAGAATCTAATTTTCACGTCGGGGAGTTGACATATTTTGATTTTTTCGATTTTATACGGAAAATTGATGGTTTTTCGGGATTGAAATTATTATTGTTTCATGAAAAATAAATGCACCCAAAATGACTATAGCATATTGATTCTTACACATTTGCACTCACAAAATTGGTTGGTAAATTCAACGAGTGGGTGCATCGACCTGGTATATCAAGTTTCTGCAATTTTTTACGGCAAATCAGTAGATTTTCGGGATGTAGATTGCTTACTTTCAATTCATGAATGAATAAAGCAACGACATGGTTGAACTTCTTTGCATGGAAAGACGTTTAAAATAACAAAATCAAGACGTATTTAATGCAATTGCATTTATATCGAGTCAATTTCTTTTCAATAATATAACGGGATTTTTACTACCGGTGATTTGGGTATTTTAGCCCCAAAATACCTTTAAATCGACTTTATCTTCTAGGAGTTCGACAGAATTTTTCCTTTCTTCGCTTAAATTATTCCGTAGCACTTTTCTTCAAGAATCTGATAAGATTTTGCTTGAGGCAGATCAAAAAACTTAAATTCGATCGAATAGCTTTCTACTTTCACAATACACGGTCTCGTCAAGGTGCGTCTTTGACCTCGCAGTGTTGGATCGTGAATTCTCTTTTTATGCTGTTTGCCTATTTTGAAATCTCTGTAAATGAAAACTAAAGGGGTTGATATGTGCGAGTTAATGACGCGCCTTATCAACACATTGTGTTGGAGTTCACTGCTTGTTTCCCTTTTACAATCGCTTTGTCTAACGATATCAATAATCAGTCCGCAGGCAAAAACGCTGTAATTCCATCCAAAATGTTTTTTCACTAACGTTTCACTAATGTTTTTTCACTAATGTTTTTTCCAAATGTTTTTTCACTATAAAGTTTTTACTATCAAGAACCGTTCTATAAACCACCATGTGCCTAGCTGATTTCAATTATTTACCCAATTTTGTGGGTGAAATTTGTTAAGTAAGCATAGTTCGTTCCTTTTAGTGACATGGAAAGTAAGGTGGAATGACATCATACATCGAAAACTTCAAACCTTATTGTCTCCGTACATACGCTATTGACACTTCGCGCCTGCATTGTTCTGTGTGATGAGCTCTGAATTACACCCTGAATTCAAGCTGAATTTCAATAGTATCTTATCTATTTTGATACGCATTTTGTAACTAAACTTGTTTTTGACAACCCGCGTAAAGAGCGCGAACATTAGATCGGGAAAATTTAATTTTTGCGAAAGACCGCTTCGGTGAATTGCTATTTCAAAGAGTTTATTGAATGGCGTCTTGAACGACTTCGCCGTAAGTTTTCAAGGACTTTAGCAACTGCGGCGTCAGATGCTGATCACGTAAGATGATGTTGTCAGTTTTGAGCGATAATTCACGTACTGCACTTTAGTTTATTTTACGGAAACTTGATCTTTTATTGATTGCCATCGACAACTAAGCTAACGAAGTTCAACATGAAACAAATTGACAAAGTGCAAGCAGCTTGCATGTCAAAAAGAAACGATAAGACGATCTGAACGTAAGATTTTCGTATAAAAAAAAGTAACAATTTATGTGTGCGTTATTTTTTCAAAAATAATTTTAGATAAAGGTGGGATAAAGGGATGTGAAGTATGGACTACCAGACGAAGTGCGATTTGATTCAAGCATACTCTGGTTTTACTTCTAACCGGGAAATTCAAATTTTCGTAACCAGTACTAAATAGGAACGTTGACATCTTGACCAGGAATTGATTTCAAGAATTTTCGTTTCGCAAATCGTGTTCAGCGTGACATTTTGAAGAGTTAACATATATTGAAACGATTAAATTCGTATGTTTTCTGGTGGTCCATCGCAAAACTCCGCATTGTCAAATGAAGAAAACTTTTGAGTCGCCCAGTGAGAATACTCAATAGAAAAATACAGTCTCTTTCTTAGCCTAAACAAGTTTTAACAAGAGTAGTAACAAGAACGGCGCAATTACTCAAAATCTGAATGTAAGCGAATGAAGGCTTTCAAATGATAATCATCTAATCCAAAGCTCGCCACAATATGAGCCATTGACATTGCGTCAACTTCCGGCCAAAGTAACACAAGCACCTTGCGGCATTTCAAAATTTCCGTCACCATTTTATTTTTTTACAGAGAAATCGTTGGTCGAGTCAGTTTGAACATGTCACTAAATTTTATTAGCAGCACA
The DNA here is from genome assembly GCF_001854935.1 of Bemisia tabaci. Classification (NCBI taxonomy): domain Eukaryota; kingdom Metazoa; phylum Arthropoda; class Insecta; order Hemiptera; family Aleyrodidae; genus Bemisia; species Bemisia tabaci. Next base: position 844,464 of record NW_017548293.1, on the reverse strand, counting down.
AAAAAAATTCAGTGACATTTTCGGACAGCTGCGTTGAAAAATTCTTCCATAAAATAATAGAAATAATACAGCAGTTAAACGCAAAACATGCCTTATTTGGTAGGGCAATTTACTCGAGTTAGGTTCCAACCTAAGAATACAACTATATCAACTCTGGTGTGTTGCACAGTATCACACGCATTTGAAGGCGTTTTATATTGGCCCGACCGCGACCCACGGAGAGTAGAATCGTGATGCGTTGACTTATAGTCAACTTGAGTTATGAAGGTCCGACCGCGACCCACGAAGAAGTTGATGCGCTAACTTTAAGTGCTATTTGCGCTGCATATCATCATCTTCCGGCCAAAGTATTACAAGCGCCATGCGACGTTTCAAAATCTACGAAGCCATTTTATTTTTTCTTAGGGAAATGGTTCAACGAAGCTGTCTATAAGTTTTACTGAATTTCTTTTGTGCTGCCGATAAAATTCATTGAAATCTTCTAACAAATTCAACCAAAAATTTGTCTGTAAAAAAATAAAATGGCGGCGGAAATGTTTATACGTCGCATGGCGCTTGTGATACTTTGACCAGAGGGTGACGATTGACTGACACTTACTTCCTTTGGCTCAATACAGTCTAACCAGCTTCATCATTTTGTTGCTTTAAAGTTATTCAAGTTATTTACTGCAGTCACTCATGTTATTCGCAAGTTTGCATTTCATCACTTGCAAGTTTTCACGCTGCGATGACTTTTAATCATGGTTATTGAAGGCTCCCAGCGATTCCTCGCTTTTTTTTATGAATTCTCACGTGATTTTATTCCACCCGTCGCCCGCCGAATGAATCCTCCCATTGTTGAAATCTAATCAACCGGCATTATGCCTCAAATGGACGTATTTCTATCAAACGGAACTATGTGCATTATGACGTGAGCCCTGTTATCCGTGTATTCTTATGGGTCTCAGGGCTCATGTCTTAATGCTTATAGTTCCGTTTGATAGAAATACGTCCAAATAGCATCCGAACCATCCGAAAATAAAGCACGAATGGAGTGATGTCTGCGGATCGAACAAATAGACAAAACACCGGATGCCTCCGTATCCGCTATCAAAGGGACTGCCATCCGCTCTACCTTGTTTTTTCAACGAGAATAAAGTTTTTTGTGTCTCTTTATAAACCATGTTTGGATACCGATCATTGAATTTTAGATTCGGGTAGGGAACAGAACGATTCATGTTTCGTCATCAGAGTGAAGTGTATTCCAACTTTTACAGACAACTTCCAACTATACAACATACGAACATATTTCAATACTTTAAATATCATGCATTGCGATAATTCTTGTGTTGTGATTTATTGTCTTGGTACATTTTTTTATGATTCCAAAAGAAACGCTGTATCTTGAAAACCACCGGGTAGATTTTCATATCATAAGAATACATGGACAGGGCTGCCACTTTATTTGAGGACTCTAAAATTGAAGACACGGGCATCACTGGTAATGTACTTGCTCCCTATCTTTGCATGGAGAGTTTGTCTTTATGTAGAGGTGGACTCTCAGGATAGCGTAGGATATATCCCCTCATTTTGGCCTCAACTTGAGAGCTTTCTTTGAGCTTGGGAGTTGATTTCAGAGAAAACCAGTGGCACCATCGTGTTTCGCGCGAACTTTTACGTAAGAATCAATAGTCAAATTGCAAATTCCTCACACATACAATATCTCCATTTGAGTTAAAGACTTAAACTTTTATGAGCGCCCCTACTTCACAAAGGATACTAATTTTAAGACACTCCTCCCCGCCCAAATTTTTACGAAGACCACATTGAAAAGGGGCAAGAACCTTATTGGTCACAAGGGTGGTCCGGGGTTTTCAGATCACCCTCCCATAACAAGTAAAACCGAACGATTTGGCAATGCTGGATCCGGTCCGATTTGAGGTGTGTCGGAGAGAAACTTAGGTGTAGGAAGGCGAGTCGAAAGGAGGAGCGATGAACCTTTGACGGAAAGGCAATTTCAGGGCTGGGACCGCGGAGCCACGGGCTACGGCCACTGGCCCGTGGGGACATGGCCCATATTCAGCAACTTTTGCCCCGCTTTTCTCCCTCACTTGCAACCCTTTACGCCACGCATATTTTACCTCTGCGGGGTTTTTCCCTCCTTTCAAAGGATGCGCTCTCCGGAGCTTCCCGATACAGATACCGGCCAATCCGACCGAGATTGGAGTTGTTTTATTGAATTTTGTATCTTGTTTGCTGTCCTCTCCTAGGAGGACACCATTCCTAGAATCTTGACGTGCTCTTCCAGAAATTTTTGAACGGAGCCATAGGAAAAATACAACTTTTTCATGATGGTCCATGTCACAGTGAAGCAAAGATGGTTGATTAAATAAGCATTCTAATGAAAGTTAACTAGTAACTTAAAAAGAAAGACAGTAAATTAGACTACGCAACGGGCTATCAAAATATACTTACAAAAAATGAAGACCCTTGAAAAATGGATGAATGTCGGAAAATTGCTTCATAACCTCGTTCTGTGTTGCCAGTAATGTTCCATCGCCAAAATTTAAAGGAAACAGAACTTTTACGAAAACGAAATTGGTGTGAAAAGCGTCACAAGCGAATCTAGCAATTTGGCAACACCGGATTCCCTCCATTTAAACCTATATCAAAAAAATTGATTCATGTCAGAGCACCTGACCCCTCCAAGAATCGATACAGTAACGTTCCACAGGTTTAAAAGGAGAAAAACAATGGTCCCAATTTGCTGGATCCGTCAATCTGTTGGATACGCACATTATTGTTTTTTCTTCAATTTTTTGAAATACAGGGTGTCCTTTAAAACAGACTGGTCAGAAATCAGTACTTTTACAGTACTTTTTCAGTACATTCCCAAGAATTTCAGTACCTCGTCAACGGAAAAATTCAGTACTTTTTCTGACCTTCATTTGACAATATTCGAAAAATTTCCAAAATTTGACTTTCTCGCTCAAATTGCATCAAAAATGACGAAAATTCCGGACCTTCCTCCAAAATTTCCGCACTTTTTCGGTAGTTCCGGACCGCCCTTAAAAAATCAATACTATTTCCGGACTTTTAGATACCTTTAAGATAACTAAATACAATTATCGTGCTGAAATAGTTATCTATTCGAGGATTAACCTCATAAGTTGACAAAATTTCCAGAGATTTCTCATTTTATCAGACGAGATCAAGCAACGTTCCAACGCCCATACGATGTGTTCGTCAGAAAAGCAAAGTAGCCGAGCATGAACGGGACATTCCTGCTCAAAACAAAACTAAGAGCGGGAAGTCGTTCGCTGAGAGGATTTTTACAGCATCTGGCTACGGCCTCGCGCCCTCTTGCTCACGTAAGCCCTTCAACTCCACCACACTGAATAAAAACCACGTAACTCCAATAATATCACCACATAAATCCGCGGTTTTTGATCGACCGGTCTGTAAGCACAATGTTCCGCCGTAATAAAACCTCTTGATGTTGTAAACCCCACTTTTCATTTCTGCTCGATCGTGGTTCGTGGCCCGCGTGCGCGCCCAACTTTCACGCACCTCGAGGTTGCCTAAATGGGCGATAAAATGTGGGTTTATCTGAGAGAAAGTGCTAGATTTTTTGTAGTATCTGGCAACAATGTCGGACCCTCTCGAAAACTCGGTCCCGAGTCCGACTGAGCTTAAAAAGGCTTACTTCTCGTGAAACTTCGATTTGTTTTCGTCTTTTCGGTGATTCGCGCCGAACTGAGCCGCCTCGTTGGTTTAGTTGAGGATCGGAAATAATCATGATTAACCTGCCGAGGTACGAACTCACCTCTAGAAGAGGAAAACTTCAACTAATAACTTAATAATGGACGTATTTCTGCCAAGCGGAACTATGTGCATTGAGACATGAGCCCTGAGACCGATCGGAATTTATGCAGAACAGGGCTCGAGCCATAATGCAAATAGTTCCGTTTTGCAGAAATACATCCTAATGGATCGAATCGTGGTACACGGTTCCGCCGCATCATAAAGAGGAACGCCTGTGAACATTCAGAAATCGCCAAACTTCCGCTCATATAATATATTTATTTTATGGAAATCTTGGGTGATATTTATCTCGCAAATTCTCAGATTATTCAATTTGCGATTTTTATTGTATACTTGAACATTTTAAGGGAAAATATTCCTACATTTACTCAAACTTGAATATTTTATGGAGGAACTTTAGGCATGTCGACGGTGAAATTTCCAAACCACGTATCTCGGTGTGCGAAGTTGCGGACTTTCTGTCACGCTCTATTTTTTAATGGACTTTCGTGATTTTTCCTGCTTGTCGGAGGGAACTGCAAGGAATGTTACTGCTTTGTTTTTCTCAATTCCGATAAGTTTTTTATTAATTTTTACGGACATTTAGTATTTCCTTACTAATTGATTTGTCTTGTCTTTTTTCAGGTAAGCGCTGTTCTCAGCTCAAAACTGATAGTAATGACCAAGTGACGTAAAATCTTCGATGAAACCTTCACTACAGTGAGTTTTGCATCTATTGTCGAGAATCAACCTAACTATATCCTACTTCTTCTAATTTCCTTGCTGAGTTATATCAAACTGACAAATACATGAAACTAAGACTTGAAGTGTTGTAAAAGTAATCCGCATAATCCACGGAAAATCCACAGATACTTTACAAGTGGACCGAGTTTATCAGAAAAAAACCATCCCGCATCAAGTTGAAACTGAGAAAAAGAGATTTGAAGTTTTATTTCTCCATAAGACTCCATGTAGAATGTAAAAGTTAACTCTCTTTTCACATATCAATCTTTTTTTTTCGACTTTGGGTTTTTGACAGGAGAAAATATACAACTAGAGCAACTCAAAAACATTCTTAACTCAATTTTTTCGAAAATGTGGATTGATTCCTTTCTGATGAACTCGTTCCAAGTATACTTCAGTTTGGGTTTCTGTAACATGGAGAAAACAACTTCGTGCGTGGGACCCGAAGTTGAGGTCATATGGATCTCTGGTGTTTTCGGATCCCATATCTAAAAACTTGAGGTTCAGCTGCCGAAGTTCGAGTCAGACATCTGAAGTACATCGATTTATTCCGAGGGGTGCGGGTCACACATCTGAAGTACTCCGGTGCATACCGAAGTGCCTCGATGCCTGACCCGAACTTCGGCAGCTCGACCTCAAGTTTTCGGATGCGTGATCAGAAAAATTCAGGGATCCATATGACCTCAACTTCGGGTCCTATGCACGAAGTTTTTTTCTCCGTGTAAAAACTATAAATATCAGGGGAAAATAGGCAACAGGAAATGCTGTTAGGCAAGTTCTGGTTAATTTAACTGGTCTACGTGCAGCGATCCATTTTACAGATCGTCGACGATGGAACGGGAAAGAACTCATTTTCGTAAAAATACCATTTCATCGCCGACGAACGGTCAGTCCATTCATTCAGCATCCAACTTTGAAATTTTAAACGCTTACGGGTTGCGGTGATAGTGGCCCGTTCCCCGGATCGAAGCTCCGATTTCGCCTGTATTCTAACGACTGTTTATCCCGTAGACAGAGTGTCATAACCAAGTCGGGACCCATTTTTATCCCGGCTAATAATTTATAGGAGTTGCAGAGCGGTTCTCGGGCACACCCATTTGAAATTTTGCCAGGTTGGGTTCTGCTTCATCCGCATGACTCATCCGAGAAGGTACTTTGTAGTGCTAGCTCGAAGCCTTTTCGGTGCCGGTCACGTTTGCGGGATTGCCGCTCGGGGAGAATCGAGAATCGTAGAGTTTTAAAGTAACAGAGGGAAAAATTGGATCGCATTTTGCAAATAGGAATCAGCACGATTGCAGAGTTTTCAAAATTGCGCAATTTTTTATTTTCTTTTAATAATGCGTTCATACATATGTACAGTTTTAAAATTTACGCGATTATTTTCATTCAATATTAACAATTTATTTATTATTACCATTAGAGTTGTTGAAAATTCCTCTTTTAATCGTAAAAACTTCCGAAATTTGAATCATCATAGAGGTCAAAATACATTTTAGCTGATCACAGACGAGAACGGAGAGAATTTTAATAGATGCTTGATGGAAATTCATTCATTTTATTCGTAGGGAATTAGATCTAGACCTCGAATTTTCAAGAATTCGAAGAAGCGAAGTGATTTTAAATTAATGAAACCTTGGCGAGATAAAATTATCGGCATAAATCCGACGAAAATTCACTCATTTCTTCTAAAAAAAATACCAAGACTTGAATTATCTTATCTTGATAGCAGTTTTTTTTTTTTTTTTTTTTTTTTTAAACAAATTTTATTCATTTTCACACCAATCGGGTCACTAAACTGTATCCATTAATTTTGTGAATCTTTTTGATACAATTAAATCAAAACTTCCACTGTTTCAACTTCTGTGGCTGTAAGTTCCAGTGATACATAAAAGTGTTCATTTAGAAGCCACCGTACCTCAATGCCTAAAGTTATTTGGTATGGTTGTGTTGAGATAAAAACAGCCAAGGTATTAATTGTAATTAAATTTATTCTGCCGGATATTTTTACTTATTCTGGCAAAATAAATCTTTAAATCTATTAAACTTTACACCTTGGTTGTTATCATCTCAACTCCTGTCAAAACCTGTCAATCATCCACATTCAATCGTGACTTTGATTTTTTATTTTCTCCCGCTGATTCAACTGTTCCACATATCAATTGGTCGCATTGACATATTCATGAGATATTTTAAAAACAGGATTAATAACTGAGAAAAGAGAGGCAGGGTCAATATACTTTCGACTTCTTGAAAAGGATGGTTTTAAGAACGCAAAATATAATGAACTGAATCGCGTTTAGAAGAAAGGAACCAAGCCACATTGGCTATTCCCAAATTTAACCTGGCAATTTAATTTTTTACGACAGAGCATTTGTGTGGATCCCTTTGAAAATTTCAAGAAATTAGCGTCGGACTATGCAGAAAATTCCCTGAAATTTGCACCATGATCCGCACAACCGCTTTCACGAAAAACATTAAATTGCCCGATTAAATGTAGCAGTATCCGACGTGACTTGGTTCCTTTCTACTTAACGGGGTTCAACTATCCCTAGATCGGTTTCTTCAATGACCACGAACATTAACTAAAGACGCTTGAATCGATGAGCGAGCTGCTCGATAGTTAAATCGCTATCGATGACCTTAATCGATATATAGCATTATTAAGATATGGACTTATTGATGAAGGTATTTCGATAATGATTCTATAATCGGGGTCGTTTAAAGATAACAACCCCTCCTCCTCATCTTCTGAATGAGAAGTTTTCTCAGCCTCTAAGAATCAAAAGCCACCCAGGTCAGGAGCCCCGTAATTTCACCCCTCGCGCGCGCCCTCTGGCGGAGATATTTGGAGGGATTCGGAGGGAATCTCGGATATTCCCAAGTTTAGGGAACCATTAGAAAGTCTGTGAATTCTTGACGACTCGCGATCTTCCCCGGGGCGAAGTTTGATTAATCCTCTTACATGCGTAATATCGGCCAATTATCAGTCGGAACTTTTCGGCAACAAACGATAACTTTGATTCCCCCGCAGGATGGTACGCGGCCGGCGGTTCGCGTGATTAAATCCCGCGTTTCGGACCGCAGAATGGGGGGTTTGGTCATTTTGTGGGAAGTCTGGCAACCGCGCGCGGTGATAATTTTGAACTTCATCAACGGCGTCTAAAAGCTTTTCGGCGCCTCGGAGTCGAGGGGAAATTTTTGACCGTGATCGGAATTGGTCTCGTAGTGTAGTTCTCACTATCCGTGCTTTTCGTTCAACGTGAAACGTAACTTCCTTGCAGAGCGGATGCCATGTTCTAATAGCAGAAGCAAGATATAGATCGTTTTCGATACAAAGTCAAAACATACCCCTACTTGACATTTGAAATTTTCGACTTGAAAATCGGATAATTTTAACACTTACAGTGCCCTACTGAAATCTGCCCAGAAATTGCAGCAAAGCGCCCGATAATTCCAAAAAATGGGGGTCTAGGGGGAAAAGGCACAGAACAAAAAGTTCTGTTTCTTTGTTTAGTATAAAAAATTCAAATAGGTGAGATTGTATCGATATCGATTGGTTCAACATGTAAGCATAGCCTCAAAAGTCAATCGAGTAATCAAAGGAAACGGGGTTTTTCTGATGGATTTCTGATTCTTATGAGTACTAAATGGCATCGGAAGGTGAAATAGTTAGGAATTTTCTCATTTTCAGCTTTTCCGACTGAAATCCTGAAAGTTTTGTCTGAGGTTATGTTCTATTCTTTAACCAAACGATACATCGAACCACTATCGAAAACGATCTATTCCAACGAGATTCGCGGTTGGCCGAGGGCAGGGAAAAGTGTCAGTTGGACCGCGTTAAGCAGAAAGGAACCAAGCCACATCAGCAATTTTAATCGGGCAGTTTTTTGGCGCGTATACGTAGTATACCGCCTTTGCGATCGTTTCGACCCCCCCCTCGATACAATAACCGAGTCCCCTAGTTCCTTACCGAAAAGTGACTACCGCGAACTTCTGAGATTTTCCAAAGCGTGTAAAAAGTTTACTAATCCGTCAATAATAATGATTAAAATTTGTTTCTCATTCTGGGGCTCGCTAGTTTATGTGTAATGAATACCAAGAGTCTACGTTTCTTGGTTTTTTTTAAAAAAACCTTAGAATGGGGCGCGCTGATTTAAAATATGCATATATAAGCGGAAGCAAGCGAACTGATTCGAGGATGGCTGACCAGTTCGGCACTCCTTGAATGAGAATTTCACTCACTCCGTTTTGTTCACAACGTTGCTTTGACATATCTCCACAACACTGTTATCCTTTTCAAAAGTTGGTACTCCTTGCTCTGATAGCCGGGGCCACCAGGATAGTGGTAAGTGCAATCTGTGATGAGCCTCGAGACTCATTAGACCATTTGCTAAACGTGGCTCATACAGGAGTCCACTAAGCCCTCTCGTCCCCACGCTCCTGATCACTGCGTCGGCGTCACGAAGAACAATGGGCCTTGGGTCCCAACGCGGCCGATACCCGTACCCCAATTACTCACGCTTCATTAACCATTTCACCGTCACGCTAGGATTCATCCAATTTTCAAAAAAAATTGTTTCGCATGTATTTAGCAATTTTTTCCTTACTCTCCGTTAAAACACAAATAAAAAGAGACCTCATTCATAAAAATCGGCCGAATAGAAGAGAAGTTACAGTAATCGAAATCCGAAGAAATCAACAAAACCTCGACTCCTCGATACGAAAAATAAAATGAAGGGGAAAAAAAGAAAGTATAAATTACAATTAAATATAATTGACCTCAAAATTTGACAAACAATTCATTTATATACCTAACGCTGAAAAAACTGGGAGAAATTACAAAAAATTTGCCTCTTGCAAGGGGCTTCTTTGTAAGAATTTTGACCTGAAGACAACGGTCGAATAACAGCAGTACTCCATACAATACACGGTGTGCCTGAACGAGTTAAACATTTTTCATACGTCCAAATCGAAAAATCTTTATATTTTTAACTACAATGTTTCTTGAATCGTTTAAGCAAAAAAAAAAAAAAAAAAAATTCCGTCGAGATTCTGGAACGCAAAGGCGCTTTAAAAGTATTCTGGGGCTATAATAGCTAAATCACCGGTAGTAAATTCGTTATATTATTAAAAAGAAATTGACTCCATAGTTTAATTCCTTAGTTTCTTGAATACGATTATTTTAAGCACTTAAACATTTATACCACCAATTTTAGCCATGGGGTGATTTCCTGAGAGCCGATAATATCACGAATTTCTCATAGAACCCCTCAACAGTGGCTTGCTTTTTTGGCAGCCGATTCGGCCATCGAACCGGAGTTTAAATGGAAGCTGATAATAACCCAAAGCTCTGAGAAAAATTTTGAGATGAGTATAAGAACGGTTTGTTGTAAGTAGCGAGGAGAGGCGGGCAAAGCGGCTAAAATCCTATCTAATTTTTACAGTTTTTCTGTTGAATTAATGTTGCCGCGGGCTTCTGACTGTCCACACATAGTTCTGTTCAGCATATCGATACATAAGTATTTACATTTTACATACGTAGAATCTAATTTTCACGTCGGGGAGTTGACATATTTTGATTTTTTCGATTTTATACGGAAAATTGATGGTTTTTCGGGATTGAAATTATTATTGTTTCATGAAAAATAAATGCACCCAAAATGACTATAGCATATTGATTCTTACACATTTGCACTCACAAAATTGGTTGGTAAATTCAACGAGTGGGTGCATCGACCTGGTATATCAAGTTTCTGCAATTTTTTACGGCAAATCAGTAGATTTTCGGGATGTAGATTGCTTACTTTCAATTCATGAATGAATAAAGCAACGACATGGTTGAACTTCTTTGCATGGAAAGACGTTTAAAATAACAAAATCAAGACGTATTTAATGCAATTGCATTTATATCGAGTCAATTTCTTTTCAATAATATAACGGGATTTTTACTACCGGTGATTTGGGTATTTTAGCCCCAAAATACCTTTAAATCGACTTTATCTTCTAGGAGTTCGACAGAATTTTTCCTTTCTTCGCTTAAATTATTCCGTAGCACTTTTCTTCAAGCATCTGATAAGATTTTGCTTGAGGCAGATCAAAAAACTTAAATTCGATCGAATAGCTTTCTACTTTCACAATACACGGTCTCGTCAAGGTGCGTCTTTGACCTCGCAGTGTTGGATCGTGAATTCTCTTTTTATGCTGTTTGCCTATTTTGAAATCTCTGTAAATGAAAACTAAAGGGGTTGATATGTGCGAGTTAATGACGCGCCTTATCAACACATTGTGTTGGAGTTCACTGCTTGTTTTTACATGAAAACGGTTGTGCGGATCATTTTTGCAAATTTCAGAGAATTCTCTGCATACTACGAAGAAAATCCTTTAAAATTTTCAAAGGAATCCGTACAAACGTTCTCTTGTAAAAAATTAAGTCACCCAGTAAAATTTGGCAATAACTCGTGTGGCTTGGTTTATTTCTGATAAACTTGGTCCATATAATCTCCGAAAGATGTACGAAGCTCGGACACGTTGCAGCTTTTTCGGAGATTTGAAATTTTTGAAGGTTCGCAGTATCCATATTTGTCTAACGATCGACGAATGCAAGAATACCTTGTAATAATGAGTTGTTCGTAGGTAAGAACATGCCCATTTTCAATCGGCCAAAATGTCTTATGTGGTACCTGAACGGGCTTTGAGTGTTCCATTGGACTCAACGCTCCATTTCGCTCTAAGAAATATTCGTAATATGCTCGTGTAACAAAACCGTAACATTTTCCAATGCATTCTAATAATTCATGCTCCATTCCAATAAACAGAGGAATAGCCAATCGTATAGGTAAAACGTAAAATGCGGACGGTTGATTTTACTATCAATAAATAACTCACCCGTAGAATTTGATCTTCGTGACGTATGGGAGTAAAAGCTCCACTTCTTCGGTAGACCGACGATTCGCATACCGAAAGAGCGCTCCGCTTGTCACGAAATCCCAGATTCGCGTCTTTTGCGATAGATAGATTGGCCGTATTTTATGAAAAAGTATCGATCCAGTGGCGAGGCGTGAATGATCTATCATCGATATTTTTCCATCCGAAGCTATGGTAAAGAATCGATTTTTAAGGTACCGTGGTAGGTGGGTGGATTGGTAAGGTTTTTTTGGGGGTGCTGGTACCACCCTGACGATCGATATTTTTACACGGGTTTAAATGGCAGACCAATCGATATATCGCAAAGTGCGCCATGCCACTGTATCGATCTCGGAAGGAATCGATTCTTCACTATGGTTTAAATGTAAAAATATCGACAGTCGATGATTTACGTTACCGTGCAGTGGTGTGGCGTGCTTTCCGATATATCGATTATTATGCTATTTAAACCTATGGAAAAGGATCGAAAAACAGGGTGTTCGCAGCGAATACCTTAATAATCGATTCTTTACCATAGGTTTAAATGGCATAGCAATCGCTACATCGCAATTCACGCCATGCCACTGTTACCGTGTAGCTCCGAAAGAAACCATACGCTTGTTTTCCTTAACTTCAGGGACCTCCTACAGGTGCCGGAGTCGGTCTAGGCCGCTTGATCGCATTTCGTGGGAATATTTCCGGCGGGCGGCGCTGTGGAAAGAACGGCGGGTTCGGTTCATATCCGCCCCGCCGCCGACCTCATAAACAAAACGCGGACATTTTCACGACCGCGCGGGTGAGGCGAGGGGTCGAAGTGCTTCGATAGATGCTCCATGCCGCGGAATCGACGTGGATCGCGCGCCCCTGCGAGGCCGATTTTTCCGCCCGGAGGCGCGGCGCGCTTGCCAATTTTCGGAAAATTGAGATTATTTGAACCGGGTTAAGCAGGAAGGAGTCAAGCCATATCAGCTTGTGCCAAATGGAGATGTTGCACGTGTGAGGGCTTTTGCGATTTGACAATTGATTCTTACGTAAAAGTTCGCGAGAAACACGATGGTGCCACGGGTTTTTTCTGAAATCAACTCCCAAGCTCAGAAAAAGCTCTCAAGTTGAGGCCAAAATGGAGGGGATATCCCACGGTATCCTGAGAGTCTACCTCTATATCAAGACAAACTCTCCATGCAAAGACAGGGAGCAAATACATTAGCAGGGTTGCCGTGATTTCAGTTTTAGAGTCGCCAAATAAGGTGGCAGCCCTGTCAATGTATTCGCTCCCTATCTTTGCATGGAGAGTTTGTCTTGATGTAGAAGTGGACTCTCAAGATAGCGTGGGATATCCCCTCCATTTCGATTCCATCTTGAGAGCTTTTTTGGAGCTTGGGAGTTGATTTCAGAGGAAACCAGTTGCACCATCGTGTTTCTCGCGAACTTTTACATAAGAATCAATGGTCAAATCGCAAATTCCTCACACATTCAACAGGAGCGAAGTTGACTCCAAAGCCTATTTTACCTCCAGAACACTGAAGTGATATATCGCTCCTTCAACGTAAGGGCTTACCTTTGATGATGGAGGCCAACCCTAGTCGAGGAAAATGACGTCCTACCATAGCCGCGTTTTGTAAGTTTATGCCTTCTGAGGCTCATATGGAAATACGGATATGCCTCTAAGTCAAATGAGCGACATTATGAGTAATGAGTGAAATTTGCTTCGTGAGAGTAAAGTTCACTCCTCGTTCTTGTCACTCGAGTTTTCAGGGAGAAAAATAGGCTGCAGAGTCAAACGGTACTGCGAATTTCAAATTTGAATCATATCATCCATCATCATTGAACCTAACTTGAATATACTTTCCGTTTAACGGTGTTGTTCTTTACGATTTGAAAAAACTTCGTGCTTGTTTCTTAAACCCATTTTTTCTTGGTTTAGCCTAATTAACTTCCATGAAGAGAGTCTAATTAAGTCCATTTGCTTAGTCTGTTTCTATGTAAGAGGTACTTTAATTTAACATTTCCTTGGGTTTTTCTCCCTTTGAACGCCAGGCGCGATGGAGTGGGTTGCATATCCATTAAAACTTACCCCTGCAATATTTTATCAGAGACCCACCGGGAAACGTGCATTAGCGGACAAAGTACCCCAATGATTTCTCCTTAACACTTTCGTTTCACTCGCCTGTGTTCATCAGGTAGAAATGTAGGGAAAAATTAGGATAAAGTTCGCCCCATGATAAATCTAAAAATTTATCTTTAACGCAGAGAAAGGGACCTGAGTGCCAAAAATCTCACAATTAAGGTAATGGTACTCATTTGTATGAAAATTATTTACAAACATCACTGGAGAAAAGTCGCTCAAAAACTACGAGCCGAATCAGAGTCATTAGAGTTAACATTTTAAATGAACGTACGTAGTTTTGAAAGAAATCCATATTAGGTTTTAATTTGCTACCCGAAGAAAGCAACTTATAACGTATTCACTAGTTGTTCAACTTATAAGGTGGGGATGAAATCAAATTGGCGGATCGTCGTACACCCAGTGGCAAAACGTCGCAACGATCGATTATTGTAATTTCTCCTTTTGAAACTATGGAAAAGAATCGATTATTAAGGTGATCGTTTCGAACACCATCCATCCTTTCCATTTCGATCCTTTCCATCGGTTTAAATGGCTGATCAATCAATGTATCGCAAAGTACTGCACATGCCACGTTCCTAGAGGATGATATCTCTATCGAAATTGAACGTAACAACTTGGTGTCTGGACAGATCTTGAAATTTTTTGCGGATTTGTAATAAGAAATCACCAAAACACGATTCTGTGTCAGGGTATCGGTGATTTTGTCAACGTGCGTTAAACGTCAGCATAAAACTGACATTCTCACGATTCCAGCACTAACGCAACTGACCGCTCTAAAACCGACATCTGAACCCATCTTGACAAAATTAACTACTGTCCCCGTGCTCTCAGGACTAGTGACGAGGCGTAATAATCGACTATCGATATCATTCCCTTAGAAGCTATGGTAAATAATCGATTATTATGGTGTTTGTTGCGAACACCCTGCTTATCGATCTTTTCATGGGTTTGAATGGCATATCAATCGATACATCGCAAAGCATTTCCCGCCACTGTTCAGAACATTCCTCTCGCCAACGGTCACATATGGCAACACGGCTCAGGGGCCCATAAATTCGGAATAGACAGTAAAGTGTTTTATGTGAGGACGCCGAGGAACCACGATAACACTCCAACGTAAACACGTATTAGCATCGTCTCTGGAGAGCGGGTTACCGGCGGGGGC
>NW_017548293.1:795151-822667 GCF_001854935.1 Bemisia tabaci | reverse complement strand
AAGAATGAAAAGCTCTTTTAAAAGAAATTTTTTAAGGGATGGGTTTATGACGATCGATAAAATAGGAAAACCGTGAAATCGCAGGAATTTTCATTCATGAATGAAAAACGCTGCAGCGGGGAAAACGTGAAAAACTTAGGAAAAATTGGAGAGAGCCTTGAACGTGTACATCGGTAGAAACCTTGAATTTCGGGGATATGGTTGCAAGTTAGCTTGCAACCAAACTTAAAAAAGTACAAGAAATCAAATCCGGTCAGTTGCGAGGTGTGAGTGATCGATTATCGATGTCTGCTGCAAGAAACTCAAAGCTCTACGTGAGTCCAATCGCGCACTACAACGGTTTCAGCAAGGCTCTGAATCGAGCCGTGTTCATTTCCCACGTTGTGTTGTTCAAACTATTTTGCTAAAGCTGAGCCAAAGCGTCAAGATCGAGAATGCCAGAATTTTATATAGCAAGAGACTGTTATGATAACGTTTAGCGCGCGATGTGAATCACACAGGGTATCGCGTTTTCATGAGCGGGTGGTTTGAATTCACACATCAAGAATCATCAAATATCTTCGTAAGAAGTTGATTTCAGTAATTCTTGTTGAGTGTATCGTGTCATACGTGAAATTTTGGTTAAGAAACATGTGTCAGAATGCTGAAGATCGTACCTTGTCTAGTGGTACATTTCAATAATCAGCCCGCTGTTTCAGACAAATCACCGACGTTTGGATTTTGGTAATTGCAAGGTTCAAATCAGATCGTTTCTCTCTCACAACCTCGTCGGCGCGGTTGTATTTGTTTTCCGCCCAAATCTAGATCATTTTTTCCATTCATTTTTCTCGGTCGAGAGCTTGGTGAACTCGGCATCAGAGCTCACAATTCAAAGTTGACGTGGAATCGGAGGCGCGGCGCCGCGCGGCCGCCGTGCCGATAAGACAAATAGCAAGTACCTGTGTCAATGAGTGTTGGCGCGCTTTTATCCCCCTCAACGAGCGCATTCACAGCCAGACCTCACTTTCATGCGCTAGTTTTTTGCTTCAACGACTTCCTGATTCCCATCGCACCGCCGCGCCGCGCCGATAGTGCCCCGCAAAAACCCCCTTTTTCACGCCGACCCGAGGCTTTTATTAATTTCTATGCGGCAGCCGCTCGCTTTGTAAACGTGTTGCGTTCGAGTGGGGGTGAAACCCTACCCGGGTAACAGTGATCGCGATAACCTCTGATTCCAATGGTGAATGGGCCTGTTGCGAACTTTTGCTGGAGGAAAAGTGTGGGTTGTTTCCGATATACAGGGTGTTCCAAAAGTCCCGCACGGAGAGAAAAACTTCGTGCATGGGACCCGAAGTTGAGGTCATATGGATCTCTGAAGTTTTCGGATCACGCATCCAAAAACTTGAGGTCCGACTGCCGACGTCGGGTCATAGACATCTGAAGTACTTAGGTATGTACCGAATACTTCAGATGTGTGACCCGAACTTCGGCAGCTGGACCTCAATTTTTCGGATGCGAGACCCGAACACTTCAGAGATCTATATGACCTCAACTTCGGGTCTCATACACGAAGTTTTTTCCTCCATGCACACTGCCACCTTCAAGCTCCTTAGGTTCGCGCTCTTTTTCAGGGCAGTCATTTCAAAATTGTGGGGATTCCTAAACATCGTTTCTTTGACCTAAGAGCACTCACGAAATTTCAAGTGTATGTTTCAATCTGATCAAAAGTTACAGGGGTGATGTCTGGTGCTTTTGGTGTGGGATTTTCGAGTCACCCTGCGGAATGGTTCAAAAATAACGATGAGCGTATGTACACGTACTCAAGAGAGCAGTTACGCCCAATTTTTCGAAATCGAGTTTCCTTCAAAATTCCTCCAACCTCTTTTAGACGAACTCATTGAGTCAGCTGAAACGGCAAAATTCGTCTTATTTACGTGTAACGACACGACCGATGAGAAAACCGTAAGTGGGCAGAAATTAACGTTATTTTAGGCAAAGGGGTATTTTTCCGCTAGATGACTGTGCTCT
Organism: Bemisia tabaci; assembly: GCF_001854935.1. Lineage (NCBI taxonomy): Eukaryota > Metazoa > Arthropoda > Insecta > Hemiptera > Aleyrodidae > Bemisia > Bemisia tabaci. Next base: position 820,660 of record NW_017548293.1, on the reverse strand, counting down.
TTCAAATGATATCCTTTTTGCCAATGTCTGACCTTACAATTCGTTTTTTGTGTGTCAAAAACCTATTCACAAAAGCACGCAGAAGGTAACACTGACGGCTACCCTACCTATCATGGAAATGCTTCTTTTCATGGAGTTGAAAAATATTTCGTCGATTTTCAACCATCCAAACGTTTTCTGTTAGTCTTCCGGATGACTGGCGGCATTTTTACAAAGAACGCGGGCTTCTTTTAAAAACATTTTCCCGCTCAGACGCCACTAAGCCGATTTTCTTAAAATTTCATTTTTGCTCTTCCTGCTTTCTTCGGTAATAAAGCAGTATAGGGATTGTCTAAAAATACTCTTCGGTTCATAATCTGCGTAAAAAATTTGCACATTTTGAGCTCCTCACTTGTGTTCCCGCCAGTGTTTTTCGTTCTTCTTATTAACGAAGTTTTCAATAGACAAATTCGCGAGAGAACCAGTCAACATATAGTAAAGCAATCAGTTTGGACCCGAGATTGAATAAACAAGGAGTAAAACGAAGCTCTTTAGAAATTCTCAGAACCCTGAGCGCTAACCGAACAAAAAAACTTTAACTGAATGTTCCCGCGGACGTTGAGCGCATTTCATCCCATGCAGCTCCGCAGAAAAGTAGAATCGAAGTATTATTATACGGATTTTACCGTCCTTTTGAAAGGGTAATAATTTCGGACTAAAACTTTTAATGGGTCGACCCTCATACATGGAAGACGAGAAAAATAGAGGATTTAACTTGTAATGCGACTGAAATAACTTTGAGTCCGGGATAACTAAAACTCCTCCTGTATAGCGAATTTAGCGTCTCTCTCCTTATCCCGCCAAGCATGATATTAAACGGCGGAGCGAGGCTACGAATTTGTCTCTCTCTGACCCGTGTGTGTGACGCGACTAGAGAGGAATGTCTCCGTTCGGGCATGTCCCTTGTCCCTGCGCAAGCAGTTAATCAAAACGGGCGGGGGGATCGCTTGATACTAACGCGAAACTTAGTCTATTTATATACAGGTAGCCATATTAATGCACTGAATTTAAATATGTTTATACTCCCGCATTTTTATCCACTCACTCCCTGTGCCGCAGCCACCCTGGCTCAGAACTTTACCCGTGGAGAAGGAACTTTCGGTTGCCTAATTTATCCGAAATCTAAGGGTGTTTTGGTGAGCTATAGTGAGGCTTCATCTTTCAAATTTAAACAAGCAGTGAACTCCAACACAATGTGTTGATAAGGCGCGTCATTAACTCGCACATATCAACCCCTTTAGTTTTCATTTACAGAGATTTCAAAATAGGCAAACAGCATAAAAAGAGAATTCACGATCCAACACTGCGAGGTCAAAGACGCACCTTGACGAGACCGTGTATTGTGAAAGTAGAAAGCTATTCGGTCGAATTTAAGTTTTTTGATCTGCCTCAAGCAAAATCTTATCAGATTCTTGAAGAAAAGTGCTACGGAATAATTTAAGCGAAGAAAGGAAAAATTCTGTCGAACTCCTAGAAGATAAAGTCGATTTAAAGGTATTTTGGGGCTAAAATACCCAAATCACCGGTAGTAAAAATCCCGTTATATTATTGAAAAGAAATTGACTCGATATAAATGCAATTGCATTAAATACGTCTTGATTTTGTTATTTTAAACGTCTTTCCATGCAAAGAAGTTCAACCATGTCGTTGCTTTATTCATTCATGAATTGAAAGTAAGCAATCTACATCCCGAAAATCTACTGATTTGCCGTAAAAAATTGCAGAAACTTGATATACCNGAGGCTTCATGTTTCAAATTTAAAAAATAAGAAATTTATTGTCGTTTCCGTAACCGCCTCATCATTATGGAACATCTGAAAGAGTCCTGGAATTTTTTTCCAATTTTGTAAATTTAAAAATGTTTTTCACATTTTTTACCAAATAAAAATATCTTCTCTTCGGTGTTTTTCTGGGGGAAAAGTTCTGCTGTAATTGAATGTACTTAAAATGGTATGTGTAAGCTTGCTTCGCAAAAACAATTTTTATACCATTGCTGGTAGTTAGAGATATTTTCCGACGCTCCAGGATAAAATATTGGTCCGAAAAACGTGCATAATCATAATAAGTCACGATATTTCATTCAGGCCAGGGGTTCATTCAGGATTTGGGTCAAAGGCCTACTATAAAATGTAGCCCTTTAAATTTTGAGTTTTTTCCGTAAAATAACTAGCCGTTCTATGAAATAAATATATTTACCGTGGTCTCCTTTTCAAACTTTAATTCACATAGAACCTGTTCCAACTAGATCGAAGTTTTCTGGTCCACGAAAAACAAGTGTCAGGGTTTATCTCCTAGAACTGTGGTACTACCCCTATTTGTTGGATAATATGGGCATTTTCAATAAACTGCAACGTTGGGGCTAGTTACCTAATTTGTTCGGATACTACCAAAATTAATTGGAAATGTCCATATCATCCAACAACCTATACCTTTTATTTACGTTTTCAGTGACAGTAAGTTGGAATTTTTTAGCCAACCTGCGTTAAAAATAGCATAAAGCTGAAAATCTCAATACAGAGGGAAACAGCTCATATCACAAAAAACATAAGAGCTTCCTGAATGGTAGTTACTAGTGATGCACCAAACAGCGTATCTCTTTGAGGGAAAAATATGCTCATATCAGCTTTTTCCCTCTTCGTTGAAATTTTTAGCTGTATGCTGATTTTAACGCACGTTCGCTAAAAAATTCCACCTTGTCTACCGCAATCAGCTTATTGTGTTTTCAGTGAACTGAATCTTCGGTTGTCGTATGGAGTCCTCGGTTTACCGAACCGAAGTTCCGGGGAGTTCGGTTTATTCGATCGAGATTTCAGTCTTTGGAACCGAAACGTGGTCACTGACTTTATTGGTTCCCATAGTTAGACCCCCACGAGGTAACGCGAGCACAGTTCGGCATCGAAGGGGAGGAGCGTAACCCCGGTTTGAGTCACACAGACGGAACTCGTATTTTAGCTCTCATCCCGTCTAATGCATATCATTTTGATTAAGTAAAGAGTGAAGCGCACCCGACTTGATCCGAGTGTAAGCTTACGGAAATGACAAATTACAGAGCATCCCGAACGCTCAACGAAAACCTCCGCGTTGGTCTCGGCGGCGTCTTAATTCAGTTTATCTTAAGTCTCCGCCGCACCGCATCGCATCGCGTCGCCGGGCGCGGCACCGCACTTTTCTCCGGCTCCCAGCCCTCCGCGGAGGGTTTTAATTCGCGACGGCAGAGGTTTTTCATTGGATCATCGCCGAGCATCGTCAAAAGATCCAGATTATCCCTCCAGTTATTCGGTCGTTGACTCGATAATTTCCCGCCGCTGCCAAGCGTATCCAATTAAAAGCCTCCCTTTTGCATGGTAGGAGGCTGTGTATGTGATTTTGTAAAGTCTGTAAATGCCTTGATGGATGACTGAAGGCAACCAACTACTCCCTATCTAACCCAGGTTAAAATTGGTCAGCTTTAGGTACACCTTGAATTGAAACTGTTGAGTGCACTCAGAACTACTATGCAAAGGAGAAACGCCGCATGAACCTTCAGACGTTGCCAAATTTTCTTTGATAGAATATGAATTTTCATAAAATTATTTTTCCTGAAATTTTCCAGATCATATTTTTCGGGATCAGATCTAAAGTATCTGGAGATATCAAGAAATGCCGCATGACCCTTCAGGCATCGCCAAATTTCCTTTTAATATAACTCGCAAATTTCCTGGTGAACTTATGAATATTTTTCTTCCAATTTTTCAGGTATTTTTTTTTGTTGCAATTTCACCTGACGTCCTTGAAAATTTCCAGGAAAAATATTCATTACTTTCTTGAAAATTAATCATTTATCGAAGGAAATTTTGCGACTCTCGAATGATTTTACGGCGTTTTTCCTTAGCTGGCAAAGACCCCCTTGGAGCGTTACGTAATTTAGAGACGGCCCCTAACACCATCGCGGTCGAGCTGTAATAGTTGCATCTAGGCTATGGGCTTAGCGTCGCGTCTTGGCCAATAGACAAACACAAAATTTCAACATGTTGCAGGTTTGCAATTGCTACCAAAGGGCCCAATAGAGCTGAGTCATACGCCGAAGAGAGGAGATCCTCCTCGTAAATATGAATGAAACTTGAGCCTTGAACACCGATGAGACGTCGTAAACACTCGAGGTGGCTCGAGTGCAGAACGAGGGGGAAGAAAGAAAAATTGAACTCGGCATTTTTCTAACAACATTTGAATCGCGGCGTGCCGTTCAAGTGGTTTGATGATCTCGGGGAGAGTTTACAAGTGATCATGAACTATTAAACTTTGCGCGGTTTACGAGGGCGAGTCGAGCTCCCCATCTTGGCGAAACTCGAATGTTCCGGCTCGTTGGTCCCGGGACGCATAAAAGTTCCGGAATGAATGCACGTTAAACTTTTCCTCCAATTAGGACTACACGAATGCTCTATTCTTGCCGCAAATTGCTTTTTCGAGGATGAGGAACAGGCACAAACGCAGTGTTATCACGGTGACATCAGACCGCGTCTCGCGTGGTGCGCTCAGATTTAAGTTCCTTTTTGTCTGGAAAGGCGCATTTTGAGAACAACTGCTCATTAATCGTGGTCTGACAGACTCGGGGCTTTTAGACGTGGGGTTTGCGATGATTAGGTGAAATGAAGCGATAGGGAAATGGTCCAATCTTAACAAAATAAAGAAAAAATGATTGTATTTTTTCATTCTAATTCATTTATTTTTAACTCTATTACCCGTTAGCGTTTCTGAATTTTACAATTTTTTAATTTATATAAATATAAAGTTCCCTTCACTAATAATACGCTAGGCTAAGCTAGACTTACTGAACGTATAATATTAAAACTTCCTCGGTAAGTTTTGAAAAAACACATATTGGCAGTGAAACTACAAAAACGCTTATTTCTGTTGGCAACACTGCAAATTTCCTGGCGTAACATTTTTATTAAATGCAAAAAACGATCAACGCTTTTCTTGAAAACGATACTAATGCTTACTTTCTCTTAAAAGAATATGCTGTGGAAGCCCCAAGCTAGTGTTAACAGGCACTGTCCTTAACATGGAAAAGGAATTTCTCAGCGTAAAAAATTCAGACTTTTAACATCTGTTTAAAATAAAATTAAATAATTTATTTTAACTCGAAATGTCATTTAAGGCTCTTTGTAACAATAGTATAAGAAAATTACTCGCCATTTTGCAGTTTGCTTATGTAGCGCAATCAGCTCTTAAAGTCAACACATCATGACTGCACTCTCCATAGGTCGAGGTCGGGCCAATATAAAACGCCTTCAAATGCGTATGATACTGTGCAACACACCGGAGTTGATATAGTTGTATTCTTAGGTTCGAACCTAACTTAAACAGACTGCTCTACCATTTGAGGCATGTCAACCTGATAACTGCTGTATTTCAAGTTACCTCACATATTTTATGTCCGTGATTGCTCGTAACAAACATTTTAGGCATAATTGATTAAAAAAGAAATAATTATCATAATTAATGTGTTACCAACGAAATTGACTAATCTGAAGAAAAACCAATTCTTGAAATTTTTACAATTTTTGAGCGCGTCTGTCATAAACTGGGGGTATTTCTTGATAGAAAGCTCGAATTTTCAGTCACATTTTCAAAATTTGAAAATTCAAAATGGCAGACGTGACCCAATATCCTATCTCGGCTCCTTTCCGATCGATTTTAGTGGAATCCGGAATCAGGAGGTATTTTTTGACGAAAAATTCAATTTTTTAGCCAAAGTGGCCATTTTTTTAAAATCCAAGATGGCGGACGTGGCTTACAATGATAACTCAACTCTTGCTCGATTGATTTTTATGAAACTTTAGTATATCGTAATTTTCAGTCCAAATGCATTTTGAAGCATATAGATACATAATCAGTGGCGAGTAATGTTATATTTTTCGCCGCGCAGAAAAAGAGCGCTATTCACATTATTAGAGAACTTATTTCAATAAAAACATGGCTATGGGCTACGAAATGGATTTGCACTGAAAGCACTCATTGGCAAATCAAATCTTAGTTAACAATAAAGGGTGCAAATTGCAAATAAAAAGGAAGCTTTTATTAACGCTCCTCTTCCCAAAGATCGAGGGTGGCACAGGAAAAAGTATCACACAGAATCTGCGTAGCACGTTGTCCTAGTGTTTTGATGAGTGATAAAGCGTTGTTAGGAGTAGTCAATGTTATTTCCCAAGAAGAGATTAACAGAATATCCTTTTTTTCTGGATTCTTCAACAGCATCACTTGAGCCTTACTACTCTTCGTTTCCCTTACAAAAGAACGTAGCTCTAACTCAACTTTGCCAAATTTCCCTTCGCAAATTGCACTTTTTACCAGGAGTATCTTGCAGTGGCGTGAAGTGCTTTGCGACATATCGATTGATTTACCATGTAAACTCATGGAAAAGGATCAATTATTAGGGTGTTCGCAGCGAACACCCTAATAATCGATTCTTTACCATAGCTCAATATCGATAGTCGATCATTCACGCCTCGTCACTGGTATCTTGGGCATTTCCTCATAAAAGTTTCCGCGATTTTTGCTCTGATCTCATGCAAAAATCAATAAAGTATCGGGCAAAAATTTCACTGGTACAATTTTGTAAAAAAAAAAAAAAAAAAAAAAAAAAAAAAAAAAAAAAAAAAAAAAAAAAAAAAAAAAAAAAAAAAAANAAAAAAAAAAAAAAAAAAAAAAAATGGATTGTTTGAGCCAATTTCACACCTTGGAATGGCGTTACGTCCCTTTAAGCGGAGAACCAGTGGCGTGGCGTGAATTGCGATATATCGATTGTTGTGCCATTTAAACCCATGAAAAAAGATCGATTATCAGGGTGTTCGCAGCGAACACCTTAGTAATCGATTCTTTACCATAGCTTTAAATGGCGAGATATCGATAATCGATTATTCACGCCACGCCACTGCGGGGAACGGCAAACCTAGATTCGGCAATGACGTGATCGAGAGCCCCCCTCCGGTGCCCACAGCACTTAGAGTCAAATGAATAACAAGGAAAGCTTTTAATATTGATGATAAAACGGAAATAAGCGGAGAAAACGTCATCTCAGCGAAGCGGGTTGCGGACGCGGCCGGGGCTCGGGCCGGGACCGCGTCGCGAGGGTTTCGCGAATCTCGGGGCCCCGGCCCGGGCCGATTCGCATAATCTCGGCTCAGGAATTCATAACGAAGCGATTCTCCGCCGGCAATAAATAATTTATTCCCCGTTTTCTTTTCCGCCGTTATCTCCCGCTCGCCCGCATTTATTCGCCCGCCGCGACTTCGCCCGGCCCTGCGCCAGCGCACCACCGGATAACAACGCCATCTACCGGCGAAACCAGGCAACACGATCCAGATGAAAGCCTGGTGCATCGATGTGATTTCGGGTCTCAATTGAACATAGAGCACATATAGAGTCGTGATGTAATGTAAATAGGAGAACTGGCGCAATGTTCTGCTCGACGAGTTCCGAGCCCGGTGTGCGCCGAGCTTTGGCGGTGTGGAATACGTGATAATTCTTATCTTTTTTGTTTACATCGGATGGCCGGGTACCCGTGTGCTGAAAACAATAGATCATGTATCAAAAAAGTGACCCGGTTTCACACAAGAGTCTCAGAATTCGGGACCTGGAAAATGCTTAAAAGGCGCCAGTTGAAAAGCGAGGGTACGAGGTAGTGAACCTATGTAGGAAGAATAGGGATGTATCGAAATTAGGAGCTCCATAGAGCCCAAAATGGCAGCCAACCGTCTAACACAAAAATTGTCACCGTCCATCATCAGATTCCAATATCAAACCAAGACAGCCATGCATGTTTATAGATTAGCGTTCTCCTGCAGAAATGAGTGCATTAACACGAAAACTAAGTCAAATACGTGCTTTACAAACAACGGGTCGTAATCATTGTAATAATAAATCACTCCGGATAATTTGAATTCATAGGCTGGCAGCCCTTATGGGCCCTAAAAGTATCATAACCTCAAAACTACCATGTCCGTGCTCTTCGTATGTAGGTACTCAAGTCTTGTATACATCCCTGTGATCTCCTCAGATTTTGTTGATTTTTGTCTTTGATCAAAAGGAAATCATTAATATTTTCAGTGGGGAATTAGGACCGTTTTTAACAATTGAAAATATAAAGGACGAGTGAATATATCGCGACGTAGGATGTGGTTACGTTCTTTCATCAGGAAAACGACACAGTACGCCGGTCGCCGGTGGAATTTCCAAACCACGTAGCTCGGTTTGCGACGTTGATGGCTTCCTATCATACTTGATTTTATTTAATCGGAAAGGAGCCAACGGCAATGTCTAAAAACTTCCACGATGTTTCTTCTTTGTGTGAAGAAAATTCTAAAAAAACGTCAAGGAATTATGTTAATTTGTCCTTCCTGGAAAGAATAAAGTAGGAGTGGCAATTTTAAAACATAGCAAACGAGATACGTGGTTTGGGAGTTTCATCGTCGAATATCTCCACGCTTAGGGGTTGAGACTAGAGTCCCAGTTCAGACATCGAGTCCGCAAGAAGGAGTGCTGAGCACAAAGAAACGGCCGAAGGGAGGTGACTCGGTGAAACGGCCCGGATAAAGCGTAACCTGTAACGTTTTCGCGGGGCTTAGCCCGGTCGGGAGCAGGGCAGGAGCTGAAGGAAGGAGAGGCGCAGTTCAATAAATCTTAACCCGTTCTAATGAGGATTAATACGCAGCTAGTGCCAGGCCCGTCCCGGCCACCGCGCCGTGTCACGCGGGTGGTGGAGTAGCGCGGCGCTCTTACGCACACGGGGTCCCAACTCGGCATCGTGAGCCAACGTCCCGCGCGAAAGAAGAACGCTGGATGAACATTTGATCGTTGCCATATTTCATCCGATTAAATTTAATTTTGCTTAAAAAAATGTCTCCATGTACTCTTCGGAAGCAATATCAGGGATACTTAGGTCCTTTTCAGGTATGGTCGACCGCAGTTTTAAATTAAATCAAAAAGACATTTTTATTTTGAAAGAAACTTGTCTTATTATTCCTCGTAAATAGACAAAGTCAGTAATTCATTAAGCTGAGAGAAAAGATCATGTTATAAGTATTATCTTGTAAGTTAAACTTCAGCATTTTGAAGCTGCAAATTGCATCTAAAAGTATTTTGTACAAATAGTAATCTATCTAAAAATAAATAAATAGATAGATAAATAAATGAGTAAATTAATTAAATCCGATTTAATACGAATCCTCTCCTTCAATTTACCATGTAAGACATCATGATCCAAGCAAGTTTACCAAGCTTTGGTTTGTCTGCAAAACGAAATACTCAACACGTTGTTGAAGATCCACCTAAGAGTTAGGTCAACAGTTTAATGTGATTCCAGAAAATAAAAACTTTCACCATTGCCAAAATACCAAGGGGGGGTCTCGCTTTGTGTCCACTCCTCGAGGGCACCGATGACCTCTGTGCGGCACAGCAGGGAAGGTAGGATCCGCGTGTACTACTCGAGGGCGGGCTGTTCCTCGCCCGGTCTCTGGCCCCGGTGTGGAAGAAAGCGATTAGGTGTTGCGCGAGCTGCCGGGAGTTTTAATTATTTTTCTCCCCGCCGAAACGTGATTATATCCCGTGCACCGTGTCAACGCGACCATCCCTCACCGATGCCAAATTCACCCTACAACCCGAACTCCGCACACCTGGGGTCAAAGCAAATTACTATCCAGTTTAAATGAACTTATTTATGCCGAAAGTAACTATTCTGCCGTGCTAAGGAAGAACGCAAGAACGAAGAACATTCGAGAATTGCCGAATTCCCCTCGATAAAATGTTTATTTTTGCGGAACTTTATGAATATTTTGCCTCGAAATTTTCAAGAACTTCAAGTGAAATTGAGAACAAAATTATCTGAAAAATTGGTAGGAACATATTCACAAGTTTACCAGGAAATTCGTGTTTTAACAAAGGAAATTTGGTAACAGCTGAAAGTTCATACGGCGTTTTTCCTTGGCACGTGTGTGTGTGCATAGGGTTCCCGTGTAACATAGTTCCTTATAGCATAAATACGTCCAAATGACGCACCAACCCACCCTCCCATCAATTTTAACAATCTCATTTATTCAACAATGTTTCTTTGCTTCTCTTGAAAGGGTTTTTAACCCGCGGTCTATTCATTGAGATTGATAGACAACGCGATTGATAAAGATTCTCCTTGCAGGATTGCCTTAATTTTCTTTGTCTTCTCTTTTGATCGCTTTGTATATTAATTTCAACAATCACCCCGCTGTAGGCTGATTATTAAAACTGATCGACAAAGCGATAGAGAAAGAACAAATGGAGCAATCCTATCGGTGATGGGTAATTGCAGTGGAAAAAGAAGACAAGTAATAGACTTACTAACGGCAACTCTTAAAATATCGTTATCGCCTTTAGTCCTTAACAACCTCTCATTTCAATTAATAAGATCGCTCTATTTTCTATTTGTCTTATTTGTCTATTGCTTCGTCTATAGTCAATAATTAGTCCTTAGACTTTTGCTCGATCCCGAGAGAAAATTACGTAATTTGGAAAAATTTGTCTGTCGTTTGTGCTTCATTAGTTCCCCTTCTCTTCGTGAATGGATTCCAGTGGCGAGGCATAAATGATGGATTATCGATATTTCCCCATTTGAAGCTATAGTGAGGAATCGATTATTAAGCTGTTTGTTGCGAACACCCTGTTCATCGATACTTTTCCGTAGGTTTAAATGGCAGATCAATCGATTTATCGCAAAGCATGCCACACCACTGATGAATTCTACATTTGTGTTATATTGCTAATTAACGAGATACGATTCAAATGCACATTGAGGCAAATCTCCAAAATTCATTACGTGTGGACCAAAATGAAGATAGCGGAAGCCTAGCTTCTGGAGACTGTTTGATGATAAACAAAAACTCTCGCGAAATAATAACTGATAAGGACCGACGATAAGGAGGAAGGGTCGGTGGCGAGGGGAGGGAGCAGGGACGCAGCTCACCGGCAGACGGTAAATCAATTATCCGGACAACGCTACCGAAGGGGGGCGGAGGGGGCATAAATTGGGGCCGCGGGAGGGGGTTCGATGGAAGCTCAGGGGTGGGCGGCGGCGGAAGGGTAGGGGGTTGATAGGTGAGCATCTGAGTTGCCGAAGCTCCGATAAGTTAAGAGGTGAAGTTTGACATGGTATGTTGTTGCCGATTTTGATTCAATTCAAAACTTGAGCTAGTTTAAGCGGTTTATTTTCGCGAATTATTTGCTCGTCATAGATCGTATTCGATACATCAAACAGGTGAGATTGTATCGATATCGATTGGTTCAAAACATATAAACATAGCCTCAAAAGTCAATTTAGAAATCGGAGGGAACGGGTTTTTTGTAACAGATGTTTTATTTTTTTGAGTACCAAATGCCAATGCAAAGTGAAATTGTTAGAAATTTTCTCATTTTCAGCTTTTCCAACTTAAATCCTAATACACTGGTTTGAGGTTATGTTCTATTGTTTTGAACCAAACGATACATCGAACCATTATCGAATACGGTCTATTCAGAGGAAAGGAAGTTCCTGCGGATGGTAATTTAAAAAATAACGTTTGGTCCGTTATAATGCTTTGATACGTATGAGTTTGTGCGTCCTTTTTTCAAAATTATCTTCCTAAACACAGCAGATGTACCGAGATACGAACATCATTACTAGCAATCACAAGGGAAAAGTCGTGTACCGGATCTAAATTTTTTAGCGGTTCCGTTTATGAGTATTTGGACCGCGTTATGCAGAAAAGAACTAAGCCACATTAGTTATTGCCAAATATAACTGGGCAATTCAGTTTTTTACAAGAGAGCGTTTGTGCAAATTCCTTTGAAAAGTTTGAGGAAGTTGTTTCGTACTATGCAGAAAATTCACTGAGTTTGCAACAAAATCGTCACAACCGGTTTCGTGTGAAAAATTTGACTGCCCAATTAAATTTGGCTTCAGCTAATGTGGCTTGGTGCCTTTCTTCTTAACGCGCTCCATTTAGATTCGGTCAAAACTAGGTATTCTTGTGGTGTCACATAAATTTCATTCAACATGTATACAGCTCCATTTAGGCCCGCTCATGAAATGCGTAACGCTCTAGGGGTGGAGTGGGGCTGAGGAGAGGAAGAGCGTTAATAGGGACCTACGTAAACGTTACACCGGTGGAGAAAGGGGGGGGGAGAGATGAGAATCCGAAATTTAGCGTTACGTATTTTATGATCGAATGTAAGAATGCAGAATGCGTTGTAATGACACTTTCATACCTGAAAGGGGTTGCATGTTTTGTAAATAGCACTCCTCAGAAAATCAAGCTTAATAGATCAACGGTATAAATAATCGATCGTAGTTGTAGCATCTTCAAAATAAATGTAATGCCTTTCACTCATGCATACAAATTTGCCTTTAAGAGCCAGGCTTATGTGTATTAATTTCGAACTATTCGGAAGGAAATGATTATGAACCTCAAGAAGCATAGTTGACACATTATGTAGAGTGTAAAGTAGGAGCCTGGAGTAAAATTTTTATTACGTGAATACATTATGATTCAGAAATTACCTCAGAGCGCACTAGTGACACCGCTGTGTCCTCTCCTCCAGTTTAAAGTGAAAGTTAGTTACTAGCATCTGCATGTCATGAATAATTGAATTCAAATTAAAGCGAGGGAAGTTTGACTCAGGTTCATCATTTCGGTGCATGCGCGATACTAATCAACTCACCGACTAATTGAAACTTTACGGTGGCCACTCAGAGATGCACCACACCATGAAGCAAACAATTTTCTATCGACGAGCCTTCGTGTCAATGCTCATTCACTACCTCGACAGAACAGAAGAATCGGGGAGAGTACTGAATATTAGATCGTAAACGCTGTCAAGTTAGGTTAAACCCCTGGATGCAACTATACGTGCTCTGCGAATGACCGCATTGCCTATGCGGTGCAATTGAAGGCGTTTTACGGTTTTGCGGAGTTCAACTAGATTGTCGATTGTACAACTACGCTGTCAAGTTAGGTTAAACCCGCGGATGCAACTATACGTGCTCTGCGGATGTCCGTGTTGCCTATGCGATGCAATGGGCCTGTTGCATGCAAGAGATACAGCCGCGCGAACAGACTGTATAGCGGTTAAATGACACGAAAATTACGATGGTCACATTAAAAAAGTCTGAAATACACTCCTTACTGCGTAATTTGCGTTGTCAGGAACGCGCTTTTTCAAATTTCCCGCGTCTGGGGGCAGTTTTCTAATCACCGGAAACGAGCAAACGGCGGGCTCGGTGATTTCCGGAAGATGTTGAGTCGTTGTTGTTGTTGTTATTTTTTCCTTCAGTTTGTTTACAAACCCAACGTGATCTCTTATAGCGGTCCATATACACTTTATGCAGTAACCAAATCGATCAACTTTTAAATATCCAACGCAATCCTTCTACATTTCATTTCACGATATCACGAGCTCCGATTTTTAGGTTATGTTGTCAGTTTTAGTTGATCGGAAATAGCCGCGAGTTGCCGTTAATTGTTTCCGTTAGAAAACTGCCCCCAGACGCGGGAAATTTGAAAAAGCGCGTACCTGACAACGCAAATTGCGCAATAAGGAGTGTATTTCAGACTTTTTTAATGTGAGCATCGTAATTTTCGTGTCATTTAACCACTACAAAGTCTATTCGCACGGCTGTATCTCTTGCATGCAACAGGCCCATTGAAGGCGTTTTGTGTTTTTGCGGAGTACAACTAGATTGAGTTCAACCCAACCGAAGTCTCTGCGTTGTGGCGTGCGATATCAAGTTGGGTCACAGCCTGGATGCAACTATGCGTGCTCTATGAATGTCCGCGTTGCCTATGGGACAATATTGAAGGCGTTTTAAGATTTTGCGGCGCACAACTAGACTGTGTTCAGCAGGAGGCGCGTGGCGTGCAGTGCCAAATCCGACCAAAGTCTGAATGCAACTATTTGAGCACTACGGCACTTGCAAACAATCTCTTTTACAGAAGTTAGGAATGCAGGCACCTAATTTCAATTCTGCCTCACCCAACATGCTTACTTCTATTATGGTTTTTTACCCTTTTCCTCATACATAGCTTTTTATAAGCATCGCGAGTGTAGAGAAAAAAGAAAAAAATGAAGAAGAAAAACCACCATAGGAAACCTCGATCAGAGACGGGATATCTTCTTCCATCGTATTTTCTAACTTCAGATAGGCGAACATTCACCCAGCAACATCCAATTACCCTGAGTGGAGTCACATGACAAATCTTTGCATCGCGGGTATATTTTTCCATAGACTTGGTGGATGGCACGTACCCGCGTTTATCTGGTTGCAATTCACCAGTTTTTGTTCTTTTTTCGGAATAGAATCCGTTCCAAGCTTCTCCATTTTGCCGTGCTGAGGAAGAATGCCGTATGAACATTTGGGAGTTGTCAAATTTCCTTGGATAAAATGTTTATTTTCGAGGAAAATTATGAATATTTTTCCTTGAAACTCTTAGAAACTTTAGACCAAACGACTAACAAAATTATCTGAGAAATTGGCAGAAAAACGTTAAAAAATTTCCTGAAAATGAGCGATTTGCCTGAGAAAATGTGGCAACGCCTGAAGGCTCATACGGCGTTTTTCCTTTGCGTCGCAGCGTTCATTGCGCGGGCGGCTCGATTCCTCGAACACTTCGTGAAGTGATAATTAGTGGAGTGTTATCGTTCAGGGAAAAACTGTAGGAATCTCAACCCAGTTTTCCGGCGTACAGCAGAGGGCGCTACGTGTTGCATTCTTCGCGGGTCGCGATCGTAATCGGGCTCCCGTAGAATTCGGATTACGAGTAAACGCCGACAGAGTTGCCGTTCTTAGCAAGAGGCAAAAATTACAGTATTATGTTTTCGCGCTGAACTCAAAAAGGAAGTGAAGGAACGAGCAAACTTCCACCCCCAAGTCTCTAAATTAAGTTTAAAATTAAGTGAAGTGATTGGTCCGCTTTCGGCAGGCTGAATAGGCAACACAGCGGACCGATTATTGAAATTAATAGACAAAGCGATAGACAAAGAAGACATAGGGAATATGGAGCGATCCTATTGGTTGAAATGGGTGGCTCCTATGAACTAAGGGAGAAAATTGTGGACTTACTATCGGGTCCCTCGTGGGTTGCCGTTAGTTAGTTTATTACCTATCTCCTTTGTCCATTGCAACCACCCGCTTCCACCAATAGGATTCCTCCATATCTCTTTTGTCTTCTTTGTCTATAGCTTTGTCTATCAATTTCAATAATCGGCCCGCAGGCATCCATTGATCATGAATCCAACCCGACTTGACTACTCACATTACGGCGCAGAGGTTTCGGTCAAACTCAGTCTAGTTCTAGTTGTGCGCTGCAAAAAACTCAAAACGCCTTCAATTTCGTCGCATAGGCAACGCGGACATCTGTAGAGCATGTATAGTTGCATCCAGAGTTTGACCCAACTTGACACCGTTTTTGATCAAGTATTGGGGACTTTCGCCGATTCTTTTGTTCCGTTGAGGTGGTGAATGAGTATTGATATGAGGGCTCAGAGGAGTTTATGGGGGAGAGGAACCAAGTAGTGTTACTCAAGCCTTTTATTTTAATTATCAGCACCAGTTGCGCGCCCATAACGGTAAGACCAATTTAAAACGGAAAAATGAACACGGCTTTGACAAACCTAACCGAGCCTTGCAATTTTAAAATCATGTTCAAATCCACTTTTATTATCTGTATTCTGAAAATAATTTGAGGGCGATTTGAGGAGGAAAGTTAAGTTATGTGTCCATTTTGGCTTGTGATACCCTTCTTTGAGACTTGATGGCGCTAGAATTTTTTTTAATCATAACTTCAACAAACGTACATGTGCAAAGGAAAATTATTGCTAAATACGTTGTTTCTAAACTGAGCCAGAAGTTATAGTCCCTAATTCAAAAATGTAGCCCTACTTATCAAAAATGGCGCTCGTGATACTTTGGCTGGAACGTGACGTAGTCAGAAGTATATAATATTTTTTTTTTTTTTTTTTTTTTTTTTTTTTTTTTTTACATTTTTAATACAAGTGCGGGCGGGATTTTTGGTATGACCCCATCTCGGAGGCCGAAATTATTTCAATGAAGCAATATTCACGGAGGTCCAAAGCGATGATTTATTACCCCCGGGCGGGAATGGCGGCATCCATGGATGCGATTTTTCGCCCGCGCGGGCCGGCGCGCGGCCCACGGTGGGTTTTGTTTCGATTCCCGTTGAATGGTGCAGTTCGACCCAGATTTTTCCTTGATTAAAACGAGCCCCATTCAGGCCCCGGACCCGCGTTTCCCGTTGCGTTCGCCTGTAAATCGAACCGTTCTCATGCCGCGCGGCCCCGAGTTCGAACCCCCACCACTTTTGAAAGGGAACCGTGCCCGCCGAGTTTTCTTGGAACGATCCCTATCGACTCTTCGGATCTTTTGTCGCGGAAACGCAACGACTCACAGTGGATCGAGTGAAGCAGAGAGGTTGGACATAAAATTTTGGGCTAAAACTGCAAATTTTGATGTTTATTTCGTCATATTTTACATTTAATGGGATGTTTCGAGAAGAAAGTTTCACGGGGAAACCAATGGAGCCACTTTGAGAACCTCAAAGTTTTGTATGAACGGATTATTAAGCGTTAAAGTTTCCAATTTTTGTCCGACATTGACTCGATCCACTGTGCGACTGCGCGGTGAGGGTTGATTCGTAGGGATTCGAGCGGTCTGATAAATCTGGGAATCATGGTATTTGGCGAGGAAAAAGGGACTTGCAAACCTACAAAAGGCAAGGTGGGTTCCTGCAAAATTGAAGAGCCATGGTGTCTACCAGCAGTAAAAAAATGAAAGAACCGGAAAATATCGGGCAATTCGATGATATCAGGCAAAATTAGGAAAACGTCAGGGAAATCGGTCATGGACTGGGAAATTCTGAGTGCTTTAAGTATTTTATAACATTTGATTTAATTCATCGAATATGTTGGTTTTTTTAAAACTAACCGAGTGTCAATTTATTCGCGCAAAAAATTAGGAAATCTCGTCTAAAATATTAGGAAAATCCAAAATTAAATTTTAGTAGACACTCCATATGGGTAAAAACCCAATCTTTAGAAAAATTGGCATAATTGTTGTCTAAAATGTAATAAGCTTTAATTTGTTAGGCAGAAACTCAAAACGACTTCGAGTTTGTTACATTGGCATCATACGCATTTTGCATCCATAGAGCACGAATAGTTGTTTCCAGCCTTTGACCCAACTTGACACAGCACGCTACAGCGCAGTGGCTTGGGCTGAACTCAGTTTAGTTGTGTTCTGCAAAAACTCAAAATGCCTTCAATCTTGTCGTATAGGCAACGCGGACATCCGCAGAGCTCGAAAAGTTGCATCCAGGGCTTTCATCCAACTTGATAGTGTTTCCGATCCAATATTCGGACCTTTCACGGATGAGACCTTTTCAGTATTTGAACGAAAAAATCAGACCGATGGTAACGTTGCATAGTGTCAACGATCATGGTGTCAACAAACCCAAAATCTGATCATGGAGTCAACAATTGTTGACGTCGTGCTCAGGCAATAAAACGCAAACATGGGACCTGATCATGTTGTCAACGATCGCGGTGTGAACGAACACAAAAAATATCTCCCGTATTCGTAAAATTAAAAAATTAAGTGTACAAGAGAGGTTTGGGTCACGTATGGTTAGATTAGGTAGGTAAGGTTAAAGTTAGGTAGAGGAAATCCAAGAAAACTACGCCTTTTTCCTACGAGAAAAGAGAATTATTGATTTTTCCAATTTTCGAATGAGTGTTTCAAGGGAAACTAGAAATCATAGTCGGATGCGTATTTCAATGTATAACAAGACATACATTTTAAGCTTAATGTTGCAACATCGCTCGCAGCGCCTCGCTTCCGCGGGATCAGGAACATTGTTCTGCAATATAAACCCTAACGTATATTCTTCATTTCCCTCCCGGCTCGGGTACCTTTTTCGAGGGATGAGCGCAATCTAACAAGGGGAATATCTTAGGAATGTAAACTCCATAAAAACTGCATTAGAGCAAACCTCGACGTTAGCACGCATTTACTCACCGCGGTCGGTAAATAGAAGTAAATAAATGGGGGCCGAGAGGAGGCGCCCGGGACGGAGCAGGGTAAATGTAAGTAAATAGGAGTAAGTTTATTATTCAACAACAATCCAACTTTCGAGTGAATCCCAAATACTCCGGCTAAATCGAACCGAGCATCGCTGTCTCGCAGGATAGACCTACCCGCTCTCTGCCGTTTCGTTCTTTGCCTGGTTCTTTGTTTTAATTTTTTTCATTCTTCGGAAGGAGCATTTTCTCTTCAAATTTAGGATTTTGGACACTGGAAATTTTTGGACAATCAGAGGCTTTGGTTTTGTCAAGTTTTTCCTGCGCCTTCTTCTCTGAAAAGAATAACCTCGTCATTATAAACAGCAACTCAACTTGCACTGTTAGAAATCCCGCAGTGATATTCGGAATGCAATTAGGTCCGGAACTTGTTTAGCTGTCAAGAACCCTGTCAAATAAAAATACTCAAGATTCAATCAGATTTTTGTTTGAATCTAAAGGAAATTCGCTTAAATTAAGAGGCTTGACTCCCGATCCAAGCAAAAGTCCGACTGAATCAGGAGTATTTTTTCTTGTCAAATTTTGAATCTGGACTCCAAATCTTAGAGACTTTTTTTTCCAATACACTAGATGCAGATTTTCTCAGTGGTGTAGATCTTAATGTTAAATGAAGTCTACGTAATTCCTCGACACGATTATAAAACTCCCCGCGACGGTCAACCCTCTTCTCCTCAGTTCGAGAAGAAACAATCGTGTCTCTCAGATCCAGAGTTCAAGCTCTTAAAAATTTTGACGAAAAAAACACTCCTGATTCAATCAGATTTTTGCTTGAATCAAAAGGGAATCCGCTTAAATTAAGAGGCTTGATCCCTCGATCGAAGCGAAAATCCGATTGAATATGGGTTGATGCAGATTCTCTCATTGTCGTAGATCTTAATGTTAAATGAAGTCTATAGTAATTTCTTGTAAATTACTGTATTTCTTCTTGTATTCTTGTATTTCTTGTATTTCTTCAGTGAGTAATTTTTTGACACAATCTTAAAACTTTCCGCGACGGTCAACCTTCTTTTTCCCAGTTCCAGAAGAAACAATCGTGCCTAATTTATCGTGTCAGGGCTTGTAGGAGCAACGCACTTGGGCGGCCGGGCACGTGGAGTGTCGCAAAAGGAAAGCTAATCAAATTTGGAGTTTGTCTCACTTCACGAGACACTCGCGGTCTCGAGGTTGCCGATTTTCCGAGAAATCCCCAAGACGAAGTGGACGTATTTATGTTAAAAGGAACTATGTGCATAGGAATTGCGTGAGACATAGTTCCTTTTAGCATAGATACGCCCGAGTGTCTTCGGGACACGTGGCTTTGAAACGCCGCCTGGATTGGATTCGTCTCAAATAGAGTTATCTCTTTGAACTCTGGATTTGTGCAAGCGTTAAATGAATTTGCGGCTAGGCTTATCTAATTAGTCACCACCGCATCGGCGCTGCCGGCTCTTATCGAAAAATTCGCTCTTTTTTTGCAACGTCGATGTAAATTTTTGAGATATTACGACTGGCTGGCAACCGCGCTCGAAGTTCCACCGCCCTTTTTTGGCACGTATGCGTGCCGTGGCGTGGGTAGCGCGGCCACAGGGTCGAGAAACCGTGGGTACTGGGAAACATTCGGGGGAACAATTCCTTTTAAATTTCAAGAAGGACAGCTATTTTCATGATATTCCTGGAAAAATCCCTGAAATTGTGAGGAGAGATCAGTCAGTTAGTTTTCTTCCTCTGCGCATAATGGCACAACTGAATGTACATGCCGTGGCAACGTCCTGTACACGTCCCGTAAAGAGTTTTCTCGATCAGAATCCACTATCCTAATATAAATAGGACTCCAATCCCTTAAACGTGCACAATATAGGCTCACAGATTTAAATCACGCGATGTTACATTATCTACGAGTCATGTTTTAGCAAGTTTGCTAAAATTTGGGTCTGAGAAATCGCTAATTGGGAGCTGCGTTGGTTTCGATTCAAGTTTTAACTGTAATACAGAAAGTTGAAAAATATGGGATTGAGTTTCCGAATTTTTTCGAAATATTTTTCAGAGATTTTTTTATTTTTTTACGGTCCAAACATTATGTCAGCAGATCTATGACGAACGTAATGAATAAAGAGTGAAATCACATAGGATCCCCAGCGACGTTAGGTTTTTCTAATCATAACAGAGCCTAAATACCTCATCGGGAACTTTTCTTAATTTTAGTCTTAATTTGACGACACGAATTCTATTATTCACAGAAAAAAACGGGGCAACGTTAATGTCTAAAAAGGAGGGAAAAATGGCAGCAACCATGATTTTATTGAGTAAGAACCAGCTCTGCTGAGATCCTGCAGCAGTAAAGCCAGTACCCAACCAAAATTTAAATTATACCATTTCAGAGCCCAATCGTGTTTTCGCTGTTAGCTCATTGGAATTCCGCTAAACGAACGAAAGAGTTTGAAAAATATACAGCAACATGCAATGACGCTTAGTATGTTTTGAATTTCCACCCCTTAAATGGCTTGTCTCAAAAGTTCCAAGCTCGACGGGAAGAGCCGTGACAGAGGAACCAAGAGAATTCCGAACCATACTTAAGCTCCTGTTCAACGAGAAGGACTTACAGAGCACTCTGTATAATGGAGGATCTACAGCGCAGCACCAATCGACAAGGAGCCCCTGATTTATCGCTGCGTTAATTTTTCCATTCGAAGTCGTGACAAGCAATAAATAACGCCGTTATCTAACGCTGCGGTTATCTTGGGAGGACAGCTCACCGGCGCTCGGAAGCAACGTCTCCTTACACGTCCCTTTTGCACCTTTTTAAACCTTCCCATTAACAGTGCCTTGTTCTAATTAAGGTAACTGTTCGCCCGAGAGGAATCGATCCCCGAGATTAAAGTGCGCCCGGCGCACACTGCTGCGACCCGTTGAAGAAGCCCGGACACTAAAACTTTTGCTAAAATCGCAAATTTTCAGGTTCATTTTGTCACATCATACGTTTTTAGCGACGTTTCTCTCAAGAAATGTTACAGGAAAATCACACATTTAAGCCTCTTAAGTTTGCATCAATGAAGATATGAGTGTTTAAAGTTTCTAGAGTTTCTCCTTCATGTCCGCATTTTCTTATAAATTCGCCCCAGTGTGCGACGAGGAGTCGGAGACTTAACGAGTCACCGCCAAGAAGAATATACTTCCTTGTAACGTGCAGGAAATTCCTACGGGTGGACTCAACCAGTATTGTCAAGATGTCAATGTTTTCGCTGGTTTTTATGTCACTTTCGGAGGAAAATGAGGCTTCCATTATGATGTTGTCATTCGAAAAAGAACAACTATTTTTCGAGAAGGAACAGATCTGGTCTGTTTGTTAGAAGCATTCACGTTAATAGGGGAAGAGTACATAGGGTGTAAGAACTCGTTGGCAGATATCCCGCACGGAAAAAGCAACATTAGTGCTGGGCTTGGAAGATGTCAGACATGAAATTTTTAACAAAATAATACAATTTTACGTTTATCTCGTCACAATTTCAATTTTAAAGGGTGCTATTGATAAGCAATTTTACGAGAAAACCAATGCAACTACTTTTAAAACATCACTATTTCATATTAATGAAGATGCACGCTTTTAAAGTTTTTAAATCATGTCTGACCTCTCTGATTGACTCGATCCACCGTGCGGCATCGCTGTCGAACAACCGAAAATCTCAGTCTCAGAAGCCGAGTTCCTGAAGGCGCGGATGCATACGAGATTATTCCCTCTTTCTTCGCGTATACCGACTAGTTTTCCAATTTTAAAGACCTAATTCTATTCGTGTGAAGACGGCTCAATGCACGCTTGTAGCCGAAGCCTCCTCTCGCATCATTCAACACAAAAGAGGCAACTTGTTGCGCGGGCCCGGGCCCGTCCTGGCGCTAGAAAGAAGGCGAGGGAAATATTGCGGTTCTTCGCACACAATTTCACGCGTCAATTTTTTATCCGAAACTTGCACCCTTCTCACCTCCTCCCGACCGGCGGGCTGTCATGCCGTGAAATCAAAATCCATTTTTAATGAAACCGGGGGGTTTTTTTTATGTAACCGGATTACGAGCAAGTAAGAATTATAAGCGGGGAAAAATTGGGAGGACCCGGCTCACAAGGAAAGCTCACAAAAAATGTCCGCGCGGCGGGGTGGAGGAGGGGGAGGGGGCGCGTATTAATTTTGAGCGTGCAATATTTAAGCCACAAGCGAACGGGCTGCCAAGCTCCCGCGAACGCGGAGGGCTTTTCAGAGGTATTTTTAATTTAAATTCCGCCATAAAACAAATACAGATTTGTGCCGGCTTTCGGATGAGCCCGTTGGACCGCCAGAACCTTCCACCCCTCTTTCCGTTGCCAACTTTTATATGTACGATGATGATGTCTCAGGATATCCCCGTTATTAAGATTTTTAAATTTTCTTACAATAAACGCACTCCGGACGACAAATCGCTTCCTTCCGGGAAGAATACCACAAGCGCGATTCAACATTGCCAAGTTTTTTACATGGAATATTTTTCTTCGCAGGAATACCATCGAGAGACTCCTTTTAAAAATGTCTCTGAGTTTCTTTCACATTCTTGACATCCTCTATCTCTCTTCGGTACCAATTTTTATTCGGCGATGATGTTGCGGGATCGATGTCCGGTGTTTGGGAGAGTCGCATTATTAGAGTTTTCAAATTTTTCCACAATAACCGCAAACCAGACGACATAATACTCTTTTTTCAGGAGAGACACCACAACCGCAAAGCACTGTTGCCAAATTTTATTTCGATTTGTTTTCGAGAAAACGTTGAGGGATTCCGATCCAAAAATATTCTGTTTTTTTTTCTTCTTCTCTTCATTGACGATGAAATTTGCTTTGATTTCTATTTGAATCTGCCCGACTGGCTGACTGGAAAAAATGAAATGTTCCTGAAAAGTTGGCAAAGTTACATACTGCTGTGCAAAAGGAAAAATCCGTGAGAACTTTCAGGTGTTGCCAAATTATTCCTCATAAGAAGGGATTACTCTTAAAAATTAATGTGTATCCCGTAGACATTTTTCCAGGATCTTTATTACTTTTCACACTGAAAAACGTGAAATTTTCTGAAAAAATACATCCATTATTTTTTTTGAAAATTTATTATGTCAGAGGAAATTTGGCAATTTTCGAATGTTCGTTGATCGGCTTTTTTCCTTGATATGACAGTTTAAATTTCATGATATCCTTTCCGGTTGAAGGGAATGAAATACTCCGAAGACTTTGAACTTTCTAATCTCGAAATTCGAACGAAACGGTGGAGACAACAGATCATTTTGGAGATCACCACTTCTAATGGGGATTGATCGTAAATTATTGACTTATAATGATGATTTGCGGGCAACTTTTTGAATTTTTCTTTGGCCTAATGATGACTGATGCATTGACTTCAAAGAAGCTAAACTTCAGAGAACCTTCATGGAGAGAGCACGGACACAGTGGGCCTATTTTCGATTTTCTCAGCCCAAGTTAGGTTGTCTCATCACACGATTTTCAGATCCATTTGAAGTCCATGCTCTCGCTATTTGTTCACTTTAATTTTGAGGAGGTTGGGGGTTGTAGATGGGGACGGCTGCGGGTGTAATTCGTTGGTTGTGTGCTCCAACTCGACGGGTGACGGTTGACCCGGGCGGGGGCTGCTGTTTCAAACGATCAACGTTGCCACACTTCGGTAATTAAAAATATTTCACCACGAACGAACCAATTTTTACGGCAAAAAATGGCAACAATGCGGGCAGCGCGCTCTTCGGAGTCTCGCCGCACAGTGGAGACAAAGACAGTGGACTAGATGCGAGAAATCCACAAGTCTACTTATTCGTTAAGTATTTCAAAAAGCACAAGGCTTAAAAGTGGATGTATCGAACAATTTTTCTTACTTAGCACCCCTCGAAATTTATAAAGCGACTTATCGAGCATCAAAATTTCCAGTTTTAGTAAAAAAATTCCATGTCCGATTTCTCTCAGCCGCGCGTTCTTCTGCGCGATGCGCTGCTGTGTGGGTGCGCTTCGCTTCGAGGTGGTAATTTGAATTGTAAAGCAGATTAAATCGTGATGAACCCGACTTCTTTAACACCTTCTCCCGAATCGCGTCCCTCGCACCCCCTCCCCTTCCTCCTCCCTTCAAATTCCTCGCTTGCCGAGTGCAAATCTGCCGTGCTACGGAAGAACGCCTTATGAACATTCGAGAGTTGCCAAATTTCCTTCTATAAAACTTTATTTTGAGGATAGAGGCTATGAATATTTTTCCTTTGAAATTTTCAGACTATTTAGATCAAATTGCGAACGGAAGTATCCGAAAAATTGGAAGGAAAATGTTTATAAATATTCCCAAAAATTAGTGATTTATCAAAGGAAATTTGGCAACGCCTGAAGGCTCATGCGGTGTTTTTCCTAGCACGGCAGAAATTACCCCGGGATCGGGTTGGTCGTTCAAAGAGAGGCATCGTCGCGCCGCGTCGGGGCTTGATGGATCCGGTTTTAACTGAATCGGTCCATTCGAGAAACCCAACAAATGAATTTTTTGAATGAGCCCCGAAGTCCGTTAGAATGCTTGTACTCCAGGAATCATCAGCTCAAGGGCAAGCGTAGTTTTATCCTCGACCGGTTCAACTGGGTGGTGTTTCGAGCGAGGAGGAGTCTATTTGATGATTTCGAAGCTCTGGTTTTTTTATTGCAGGCAAATTGTGTTAACGGAGCAGCACACCCCTCTTAAATAAAAATGAATATTGCGACATATGTACATTTTGAAAAGAGACGATCTTGTTTCATCCGGAGACAATATATTTGTCAAAACTTCCCACCAACAATCTAAGCAGTGCGAATTATAAGTTAAGTTCGGGAGTCGACTCCTGTTTTTGAATGATGACCGCGATGAGCACATTTTTGAGTAAAAAATAAAAAAAAATTGCCTGGTATAATTACTGAGTAGGTCAGGGTGAGCCATTTGCTAGGCTAGTTTTTTTTGCAAATCAGGTTAGGTTTGCTAAACCAATTGATCGACTATTTGGTCATTATCACTGAAAAAAAGTCCGAACTAAATCCGAACTAGTTAGGATCATATGGAACCACGATTTTTTTCGGTACACATGACCGAATTATTCGGTCTGCTCAGCCGAACTGTTCGGTCCAGTGAACCGAACTGTAAGAATTTATTATGGTTCGGTCGCACAAACCGAAAAATTCGGTTGAACAGACCGAATAATTCGGTTGTGTGTACCGAACAAAACCTGGTTCCATATGATCCTAACTAGTTCGGATTTACCGAACTTTTTACTTTCTCGCTCCCATAGGGTAGAGAGGAAGTATTGTCATCCTCCAAAAAAAAAAAAAAAAAAAAAAAA
>NW_017548293.1:764332-794283 GCF_001854935.1 Bemisia tabaci | reverse complement strand
GCGCTCTTGGCGGGCGGGTGGTGAACCATTACCAGCAGGTAGATTCGCCCGCCAAATTTAAAATTTGGACGATGCTAAGCGAAAACCGTTTAGTTTTAAGACTATTTAAACATCAAATAGTCAATCTACCCATTGAAGTAGATTTTTGATGGCTTTTGACCGTGCTTAAGGAAAGATTATAACATATAATCGTATCTGAAGTATGATGCCAATGAATCTAATGGATCCTAATGAATCGTAGAAAAGCTAAGATTTCTACGGATCGCCGTCTTTAATAGGAGGCATCATTAATCAATTACATATTTAATTGAAGATGCCTCATAATATCGACAATTCGAGTCCGAATGTATGAATTCATCCTATATCTCGAAGACATTTACAATATAGTGCAGTGGTTTGAATAAAAATTTAATAACTATTATCCTGCGATCAAAATTCCAATCAAACTTTATGATTTTGTGAAATTGGCAGTATTTTTCTAAATATTGCAGTAAAAGTGTCTATGCCGGCGCGGAGCGCCGGCAAAAGCGAGAAAGTCTTGTGCGATCTTCGCACCATGATGGGGGGCGAAGCCCCCCACATGCCGGCGCGAAGCGCCGGTACGCGGCGCTTGCGCCGCGCATAAATTGGCCGGAGGCCAATTTTTTTTTAGTGTAGTGGTCCTCGGGCGAATCTGAGCATTGACTTTCGAAAGTAGATTTTACGTTATAGAGGAGATACCAGTGCAGGGTCTCTAAACTGTACTATCTCTAGTTTCATCACAATGGGGAGCAAACTCCAGTTTGTATGGAACACTAAAGTTTTTAGTTTCGTCGACGTTTTTAGTCGTAGGAACTGATAACCAGAATTTTTGTTAGCCGCACCAGGAATAAAATTCTTCACCGAAGATTTTTGTGATTTAAACCGAAGTTTGGCTTTTGTGATGGTTTCGTTTAAGAGAGAAGTGTGGCAACCCTGTCTCCCCGAGGCGAGCGGACAGTAGAAAATGGCGCGAGTATCGAACAATGAGGTACTTGAAAAAAGTTCGAAACAGCGTTATTCTTCCCGTAGGAAATCAGAAGCTTGTTTCCGTTGGCGAACTTTGCGTAAAAGTTCACCCGCACCTCCTTTTCGCCGGGAAAATAAATAATACTCAACCTCAGTCCGACAACCATTGACTCCATCGAAACAGACCATTCGCCAAATTTGCACGCAGAGATTGTGTATTGCCAAATGTATCTCTTTTCAACGCGATTGAGAAATCAATCTTTCACGACCAGTGCACTGAAAGGAAGGTCGATCAGTGGAGCCGAAAGTTCGGAATTCTATATAGCTTAAACCGTTCGGTCCGTCAACCAAACTTTTGATTGCTCAGGTTCGGTTCGTGAGATCAAACTCGGGTTTTCACTGTGTCTCAATCCAAAATTAAGAACATTTGATTTAACGCATCGGAATTTCTGTTTGACGAATCGAAAGTTTGGTTTGACAAACCTAACGATCCAAACGATATGGAATGCCGAACGCTCGACTCCTATGTTTGAATTTTTTTTAGCGTTGGTTCTTTCAAACGGACTATAGACGAAAGCTTCGTCATCAAAACTTCTTGATGATGAAAAATAAGTGGGAGTTTAAATCGTCAAGAGTGAAGAACGCGGCTTTCTTTGCTTTTTTAATCAAACTGTCAAATGCACAAATACAATAACAAATATATTGCTGCTAAAATACGATTAAATGTGGTCGTCTGCGGAGAAAAGAACCCTCAAATAAATAAATAAATTTAAAAAAAAAAAAAAAAAAAAAAAAAAAATGAGTGTAAAACTGAGAAAGCACGGAACACGCAACTATTTGCGCTTTCCGGAGGTGAAATGGCCTACATTCCTTTTTGAAGGCGATTTTACTTCGACGCAGAAAACTCGGCAATTTTCAACCGCGTTATTGTGGACTTCGTGAAATGGTGAATAAATTAAAGTTTGTTCCGTCCTAAATTAGAGTGTTTCCGTCCACAACTTAAATTCTGATTTTGTCGACAGTAAAGAACAGCTCTTCTGTAAAATGTTCATCCCTGCATAAAAGTCCTCATTCCCGTAGGCAGTCGCAAAACTCGTTCTCCCGTAAAGATTTCTAACAATATTTTGCTTTTAATAGTGATCTGAAGTTCACACGATTTGATCTCTGTCTCCGTCCGCAGACTACAATAAACATTTTTCTGGATGAAAGGATGAGACTGAGACTACCCGAGGCTGCAGTAATGGGGAAGTCTCTGGTGTTGTAAAACCCGACTCAGCCGTCGCCCTAGATCTATCGCAGTTCGAGTAATCGAGGTACGAGATGGTCCCCTGCGTGAGATGAGGATAATCGATAGGCGCGTGGGCTGAATCTCTCAAAGTTTCTTCCCTCGATTTTTTCAATCAAAGTTGCATTTCGTCGCGTCTGTAAGGTCAGAAACTTCCGGCACTGATGCCAAGACTCTTGAAAATGATTTAGATTTCCACGCCAAGCGTGAATTTTTATCGTATTATGGCTCCTCACTGGAAAAAAAAACCACATTGGATCTATAGTCCAGACTCTTGAAAGCATTGACAAGGAAAAATACTCTTGATTCAATCGGATTTTTGCTTGAATCAAAACGAAAACCACTTAAATTAAGAGGCTTGGTTCTTGATTTATGCTAGATTCTGATTGAATCGAGAGTACTTTTTCTTGTCGATGTTTTTAAGAGTCTGGACTCTAGATAGAATGTGTGTTTTTTCCAGTGTAGTTAAAATAGAATATCATACCTAATAATATTGCAGTTCTTAATTTCACCTCTCTTAATCACAATTTAAACAATAGGCCTCCCGTATTTAGCTTTTTAATATTAAAGGAAAACGAATAAGAATACTAGCCTGGAACTTGGTCCAGGGATCAACACAAACCTTGAAAAATTGTGACCAGTGAGCGAGGTATTGAGGGACCTGTTTGACAAATGAAACTCAATTTGACAAACTTTCTGAGACAATGCCCAAAACCAGTTTCATCAGTCCTAATTAGGTAAAGAGTCGTTTTGGTTTACTGCCCAGTATCTGAAACATGCAGTAACTACCATATCTTTAAAACCAAGTGTTCTTAAAGATCTGACTGATGTAATTCAAATGGGCTCTGAAACATCGATGTTTATTTGTTTTGAAAACACCAATAACCAAAAATCGAAAAAGAGTAGCAAGCACGCAAGGTTCAAGTCGTTTTCGACAAAAAAGCAGGAAATCCAAAGAGTATTGTCTACTACCGTTCTTTGCAAATCGTCATCCGCAATGTCTACCTTCAATATCAAAATGTTTTCTTAATTAATTTAAAACGGCCATGCATCATGGGAAAGGTACACGCTTGAAGGCAGCCTTTTTCGAATCTTAGTCAATTAAAGAGTCTAATATTACAGACTATAAGTGAAAATTGGACAACATACGAAGGACTCGTTTGATCAAATTATTTGCGCCGACAATTCCAAATCCATTCTAGTGCCCGAGTCCAGCATAATTGTATTTCGGATGTTCCTCGGAATTTTGAGTGAGGTGTCACGTAATACGATCCCCCTCTTATTTATCTTTCCTTATTTATTTTGCTACTCACTTATATAGTACACTCAGGGTGGTCGAGATTTGGGATCGGACGATTTACACTATGAGCGGGGACATTTTGAATCACTCGTGGGGTTTAGACGCAACTAACCCCCCTCCCACCGCCCCCCCAAAAAAAAAAATCTGGATCAAATTTTGGATTTACTGTTCTCCTCAATACCATAACTGTCCGGTATTTAATGAGCCGATGCCGTTTTTTTTTCGCCCAACTCGACAACCTTGCGAGTGAAGCTGCGGCAAAATTGAGTTACCGTCAAAAAGTCATAAAAAAAGTGATTGTTTTACGACGGACACGGTAGCACTGCCGTGGTACGGAAAAGAGCTGTAAGTGGAGTCTGGGATGACTCTCGAGATACATAAGAGCACGTGCTAGTCATAGCTCATACAGAAATTTGCTCACGGTTCACGCTATCACGGCGGCAGAGCAATGGTGGTGGGGATGCAACACAACGTTGCAAGATTCTGTGGTATTTTTCCGTTTATCAAGCAGAGCGAACGTGGGAAATTACCGCTTATCTGTTGAATGGCAAGGACGCCGCAGAGCACCTGAATGCTTTCAATCACGGATACTCGCAGAGGAAAACTGGCCGCGGCTAAAAACAGCGCCTGAAAGATGCATACCGGCTGGCGCTGGAGTTAGGAATTCAATCAATGGCTATTGAAAGGCTATGCCGCGAAAGATTGATTTTTTTTTTTTTTTTTTTTTTTTTTTCGCGCGTCAAATAAACCGCAGGAGCCTCCATGAAATTGGAGGTTGGTCCAGTGCAAACTTGTGTTGAAAAATTTCGCACGTCTCGTGTTTCCTTTAAAGTGTTTTGGGAGGAGGAATGATGTCAAATCACCTCGAGAATAAAATTAATTCTATGAAAATTTTGAAAGTAAAGGGCTTTCACGAGAGAGTACAATATTTAACTGAATTTTTTAGCTGCAAATTGCAACTTTGGCGTTGAAAGGATCAAAATCCGTGAAGATTTATTTTCAAAGTTCTGGATAAAAACACATGTGCTCTACGGACGTCCATGTTGCCTACGCAACAACATTGAAGGCGTTTAGAATTTCTAGATCAAGTTAAATAGAGGAAATCACAGTAGAATGCAATGTGAAATCGTGTCGAGGATGGGATGCAACTATTCGCGCTCTGCGGATGTCCGTGTAGCCTATGTGACGAAATTGAAGACGTTGTGAGTTTTTACGGAGCACAACCAGACTAAATCCAACCGAGGCCGTTGTGCTGTAGGTACCGTGCGGTGTCAAGTTGGGCCAAAGTGTGGATGCAACTATTCGTGCTCCATGGATGCCCGTGTTGCCTATCTAACGAAATTGAAGGCGTTTTGAGTCTCTGCACAGCAAAAACAGGCATCGTTGCAGCTGTCAGCATCGATGGACTTTTAAATATTAAATGTGAAGAAATCAGGGTCTGCAGCTTTCCTTTCCCTCATATCGTCAGCGTTTCTCTTAAATCTGAAATTTTTAATATTTTTCCTCCTAGAAAAGTCATCTTGGCGTCATTTAGTCGAGAGAAACGCTTTTCATTTAATTTTGCCACCAAGAACCAAAATGGCAACTCTGAAGTGACAAGCTTGTATTTTGATCATGCGTAAAAAAGTCACCAAAAAAAAAAAAAAACTTGAAAAACTTCATTTCTTGACTAAAATTAGCTGGACTCGTAAATAATTTAGTCGAATTACAAGAGTTGGAAAGTCGAGTATAGCCACTCGACTGATCCCACTATGAGTCGCGTACATTTCAACTGCAACATTGTGGTGAAATCTCCAACTTCTCGACGATTTTAACGCATGAGTTACCGCGCTGGAAACCCGCCTTTCAAAGTTTGGTTAACCTATTTAGTACGCTCATCTGTGAGCTGCTGTTTCCTGGAAAGCCGTGGTTATTTTCTTTGAAGCGGAACACAAGCACATAACGCGGACTGGCCTAGATTTTTATAACCAAATTATCTCACTTAAAACGAATGCCACAGGATTTCTTTTTTTTTCTTTGAAATTTCCTCGGCTCCCGTTTTAAGTTTCCGTATAATGATCTCTCGTAAGCGCGTCCTCATTAGCGCGTCGTGAGGCTCGGTTGCCTATGCTCCAGGAGAAACTTTCGGACACCCTTACCGCTTGAAGCTCCTCGCTGCTAACAGGGAAATGATTTGGCGATATGAAATGCCTTCTTATTTTTGTATTTGCAATTTTTTTATAATAATCTCACTGGAAAAAACACATTGGATCTAGAGTCCAGACTCTTAAAAACATCGACAAGAAAAAGTACTCTTGATTCAATCAGAATCTAGCTTAAATCAAGAACCAAGCCTCTTAATTTAAGCGGATTTTGTTTTGATTCAAGCAAAAATCCGATTGAATCAAGAGTATTTTTTTTTTGTCAATGTTTTCAAGAGTCTGGACTCTAGATCCAATGTGTTTTTTCCCCCAGTGCTCAATATTATAATCTCACTCCTATGGTCCCTACAGCCCCTCCCCCTTAGTCCTTAATCAAGTTTGCCCTAGGTCACCGTTGTTTGAGAGCATCAAACTCGGGTCATTTGGCCGGGAATCGAACCCGGGGCCTCCCGATCATAGAGCAAGCATTACAATCACTATACCGCAGAAGGGCATAACAATATCTCGACATGGGTCCTAAATTAGTTGCTGAGCGG
This sequence comes from Bemisia tabaci, assembly GCF_001854935.1. Lineage (NCBI taxonomy): Eukaryota > Metazoa > Arthropoda > Insecta > Hemiptera > Aleyrodidae > Bemisia > Bemisia tabaci. The sequence goes on along the minus strand of NW_017548293.1, from coordinate 788,034 downwards.
CTTTTTGAGGCCTCTGCCGAAAGTTTTAGTAAAAATCCCTGTTGTTTATGGTTATTTTCTTGAACGCAAAGTCTGATTAAATCGGTCATACTTTATAGTTTTTGAACGTTTTCTGATTAGGAAATTACTTCCGGTAACTTCAATTATATTTAACTTCTCTTTGCAAGTTTGATGAGGTAACATCCATTGTAGGCGCTGTAATTGCTAGTACATTATGTTGTGTGTCGTTACACACAGTTTCTCACTGCGAAGGTTTATTTTCAGAAGTTTTTGTGCAGATATTTAGCTGCTTTTCTGACACTGTTTGACAATTTGAAAAGGATGAGGAAGAAGACCGACTCTATGGACCATGATTTGAAAGAAATAAAAAATTGTGCACAATTATTAGATGCTACGAGGCTTTGCTTTATGACCGTCATGCAGCCCAAACCCTTCATGACGCTTTCTGAGTTGTCATTAAAAAATTTAAAGAAAATCGACTCATTTAGAAGTAATTCTTGTTTAAAGTCACAAAATTAGAGGAAATTTGCCCAAAAGTATTCTTAAACAAATATGGCAATGCTTGGCAACTAACATTTTTCTAATGGAAAAATTCATAATTTTAACATAAAATTGGAAAATCTGGGCCAACTTTCAACAATATCTAGAAGATATGTTCATTCAGAGATTAATACTTGCCGATTTCTACCAAAAATTTGGAGTTCAGCCCGCCACATCCCTAGAACACTCTATGACGAAAAATAAAATAAAAATAGGGAATCAGTGAGCCTGCATTGAAGATGTTTCCGAGTAAAATATGAAGCAAGCACTTGGTGGACACATTAAACATGTCTGGACTCAATTCACAATCTAGGAATAAGCGTTCTTTATTTAGCATCAGTACACATGTAAGAGATTTATGAGGCGAGAAAACAACATTGGCCATTAAGCACCGGATCTCTCGAGGAGGACAATGGGAGAAAACGTAATAAAAATGCACCAGTTTCATAGGAAGAATATTAAAATGAATAATATCAGACTTTTTATTTATTCAATTTTATTTCCGCGAACTCTTTCGGCAACGATGCTGTCAGGACGCAGTTGAGTATTTCCATCCCTAAATATTCAGCATTTCTGCGCAGCGTGGAAATTTATACTCTTGTCCGCTTTGAGCCGTGTCAATAAGTTGAGAGTTATTCAGGGGCTTCGGGGGATGGTGGGTGGGGGGTGGGGGGTTATTCCAGGATTTCGCGAACGGACTCAGCGGAAAAATAACGCGTTGAGCAAGGTCAGGTGTTTCCTGCCCGAGCGAGAGCCCGCAAGCCGGACTGGGAAACCACCCTGTTAGCGCCGGAAAATAAAAAGGTGAGTGAAATTGTTAATCAAGCAAACAAGGTATGAGGCTTGCGGCGGGTTGCCGGCTCTGGGCTTTCCTGCATTTCTCGTTTACATGTTTGATACGTATATTTTTATGTAGATTCGCAAGAGGCACAAAAAAAACTGCCGGAGCGCCTTCATTTATTCTGACGCATCACACACGTGCACGGAAGGTGATTCGATGGACGCCAAATTTTGTGTCAGAACGGCATGCGATATATCGCATCAATTGGTTCCATTTTTTCAGCTACTCGTCATTTTTCTCCAATTTTGAGATCGCAATTCTGTTGTCAGGAGACTAAAGCACTCACTTACCAATTTTAACAAAGAAATTCAACGTAATAAAGACGTGGTTTTTTTAGAGAGAAAACATCGCATTCGATACTGATATCGAAACTTCACTCGAATGCGATATTTTCTCTCTAAAAAAACCACGTCTTTATTTCGTTGAATTTCTCTGTTAGAATTGGTAAGTGAGTGCTTTAGTCTCCTGACAACAGAATTGCGATCTCAAAATTGGAGAAAAATGACAAGTAGCTGAAAAAACGGAACCAATTGATGCGATATATCGCATGCCGTTCTGACACAAAATATGGCGTCCATCGAATTACCTTAAATCCAGTCACTTCTAGAAGTATTGCGAAATAGAATCAGTGAGAACGGAAACACATCAACTCGAAAAAATAAAAATAATCAAGACACACAAAACTGCAGAGTAGGTGAAGAAGTTAGTGTAAGAAAAATAATTTTGGTGCCTAAAGGCAAGTACCTAAGGAAACTTTAAATGTCCAAGTTGGAACAGATACGGTAACTTCAATGCCCTTTTTGAAAATTGTCTGTCCTTAGTGAAAAGTGAGCATTTCCGAGGTATCGAGTCGGTGTGTTTTCGTTCTCACTAATTCAATTGTGTTTCATGCTAATTGGACTAAAGTTTTCAATAAAGAACTACAATTTATGGCTCATCCGTAAAAGCGCTTATCTGTGTATGGAAAGTAACGGCATGTTAGTTGTTTCTCTAATGAACCAGAAATAGTAGTTTCTTACTGCAAAATGACCTTGATACTTTGAGATATGGGACCTTAAATTCAATCAAATTGGCTATCGCCAAGGATTACTGATTATCATATTGTCGGTATCTATGGCTCATCTGAGACTTTGTCCACCCAGTACTCACTTTAAGACGAAAGAAGGATAATTGCCATGAAGAAGGGGTCATCTAGTTTTAGTTTACATTCATGAATAATTTCACAAATATATAAAAGGGGTAAAAATACAAATAAAAACGAATTCATCTAAATTGATGCATTGTATTTTTTCGAGATCCATTTCTAATAGCAATTTAAATTGCAGACTATTTGAAACGTCATAGATTGTTTTAAAATTGAAGGCGATATTTGCCGAAATGTTACCCATTTCATATTTTATGAACTTTATTAAACTCAAACTATAACCAACATCCCAAAAATGGCTATTTACACGCGGGTGTAGGTGTATCTTATCCATCGGGTGTATACATTATCCGCGATCATTTGCAAACTTCAGGCTGGCAACGCCCAGACGTGAATCCAAATGAAAACGGGTATTACGGCGACTGTTTGCAATGGTGACGGCAAATTTGTGGACGTTTGGGCGGGAGCGCAATTTATGCAACGTAAAAAGGTGAAAATGGTTGGCACAAGTAAAACGGGGAGTATAAAAAATAACAAACGGTGCAGAAAGAGCGAGGCGGGTCGCGGAGACGAGAGGGGGTTGTTTTTCGTCTGGAGGTGACGGGGATACAAGACAACGTTGTCGGAGTTCGAGGCACGATTAGTGTGCTCCACATCAAGTTGTAAGAGGAAAAGGGTATTATTCGCACGATCCGGCAACTTTGATGTCAGGGGGCTGTGTATGCAGTTGCCGAATGACGTCAGCGAGAGTTCGAGTATTTTGGCTCCCCGCATCCGGCGTAAGCAATTTGGCAACGCTGCCCGTGACTCTTGTATAAATGCAGGGGGCAGCCAGGATTGACTCGTGATTTAAGGTGTGTGTTCTGAGGCACGACGACAGGAGTTGAGCGAAAAGCACGTAACTCCCGTGGGAATTTCCGCGCACGTACGCGGTTTTTGTTTGGACACGGACTGTGGGGTGCAAATAACGCGGCGAAAGCGGGGAAAAATTATGAAGAAAATATTTGTCTCATTTCCTGCTTTCTGAGCGAGCTGAGACGCGTGTATTTTCGCGTCGATGTACAGTTTAATTAAACGCTGGGTAAACACGCCTTGATGACGCGATCAATTTGTGGGACTCTCAGGAATATTCAACGCTTGGAGTGTTCTTGCGCCGTGCGTCGCATATGAAATTTTGAACGGAAGGCCTTTGTGTGTAGCGATGTAGAATTGTAATAAAATTTCAAGTAACGTTGCGTTGTTGGAGTTATTGAGGTTTGGTGGTCTCAAATGAAACAACCCTCCTAGTTTCCGAGGATTGCAATTTTCTCAGAGTTGGTAAGAGGTACGATTATAAGTACCTGAGATTTTCCCTCAACAGCTTCCAAGATGAGTATATCTAGTTAATATCTAGCGTTTCGAAAACTAAAATGTCATAAATACACAGATATATTCAATTTCCAAGGTGGTCTTGATTATATTTATACAACCCTTACGGCATGCGTATGCGCTCTTGTATTGGTTTTCAATAGAACGTTAGGATGACTTTGATTACATTTTGCAATAAGAAACCATTATTTCTGGCTCGTTTTAGAAACAACATATGTGCATTGGTTTCCTTGGACAGAAAGGTACTTTTATGGAGGAGCTAGAGATAGTGGTTCCTTATTGCAAAATGTAATCCACTTGTGAAATGAGTCAAATATCTTCTTTCCCTCGTAATAATCAAGGATAGGACAAAGTCAAACCATCGGTCGATTGAGCAGACTCTCAGCTCCTAAACAAGCTTCAAAGAAACCGACGAAACTAATTCTTTTGTGCATACTTTGCACGCTAAAAATGAGAGGTTAGGAAGAGGGGGAGGGGATTATAGGTGCTGAAATCTAGAGTCATAGATGCTTTGCTGAATGATGGTTTCTTAAAATTTGCAGGATTCTGTATACATTTCAGCACTTAATAAAGTCGTTGCGCCGCAGCTATTGGTTTCACTAGAATGAACCTAGGTGCATTTCATGTTGCTTGATTTCCTCGCATATTTGACTTTTTAATCCAACATCCTAGCGAAATAATTCTTTTAAAACCCCTCGTGGCTTTACACCAAAAAGAGAAAAAAGATAGAAGAAAAATAAAAATACATTCTAAAAATGAAAAGATTCTTCAGTTTTTAATCCTTAAAGTAAAACAGGAAAGTAAATAAGACAACGTTCAACATGCTTCGAATGATTCTCTTCAAAACAACTTAATTCTTTGACATACCTCGATAAATTTGACACGAAAATGGCTCAAAACATTTTTAAATTTACAAAACAACCTCTATCGAGCAAAGATCGAAGAGCCTCATTTTTAGCGTTTGAAGCAGCGCATTTGCACAACATTTCAGAAATCAAGTTTTTATGTAAGTCACCATCATTTAACCAACAGCGATTCGCGCTCAATAGACCGCGAACGCTTCTCTCGCCTCATCAAAAAGCGTTACATCGAGGGCTTGCTTTTGCCTACCCGCTCTTTTTCCGGCGCTAAAATACGAAACTCGGGCGAGTCATTTACATGCCGTTCGTTATCGTTATCATCGCAAGCTGTTACGCGCCAAGGCGTCTGCTTCATTTCTTTTCCAACTCTCCGAGTTCCTGTCATACGCGCCGAATCGGTAAATTTATCGGCAAAGTTCCCCCGCAACCTCGTCCCCTCGCTTCCCCCGGACTCTTTCCTCACGTTAAGGTTGATTAACGCGCGAAAAGTTTACTTGCATCTGCGTGAACTTCGACCTGACGCAGTTTAAACTCTTTTTCAAAATGTTCAGTTGGGAAGTTTCCATGATGTGCATTTTGAGAGCTACAGTGGCTTTGCGGGTACATACGTTTTGGTTGCACGATCAATCAATATCATTCACGGAGGAAAAAAAAATCAAATGTTGATTTAGCAGTTATATTGTTAAAAACACGTCCGACAAGTTTCAAATGCTGATTTTACATTTGAAGAAGTGCTAACTTAACCACGCCCACTGTAAAACGAACCAATTCAAATGTTGTGTTAGCATTTTTGTATTGTAAAATCAGCATTTGAAACTTAACGGCCTTTTTTTTAACATTTTAAATGCTAACTCAGCACTGACTTCCTCTTTTCACTTCTTGTCAAAAATTGAAGGTCGAGAAAAAATATGTATAGACTGATAAGAGGGGGTCGGACCTCATCTGCAATTTCACATCTTAAAGGAGAAAAAAATTTCTGACAGCTCGTCTCTTTTTTCCTCTTCCTCTTTTTCTTCCGCCTCTCCTTAATCTTCTTTCCCCTTCTTTTCTCTTTCTCCCTTTTTTCTTTCCTCATCAAAAAATGAGAGTCGAGAAAAATATACAGAGACTGACAAAAGGGGGCAAGACTTCATTTTAAACATCAAGTCTTACAGAAGGAAACAATTTCTAACCACTTTTCCTTCGTTTCAACCTGATGTGGCTCTTCTTTAATGCTGAATCCGGCAAATTTCATTGCTTCACTGAAATATCAAAAAAAGGCCGAAAAACAGCCTTTTTTATGGAGATTTTCTCCTGCCCGCGGTCAAAAGTAGACTATATTAAATGATTTTTCTCCTCTTTCCCGGAATGAGTAGTTTTTATTGCATATCTGGGCAGCCCTGCCGTAACAACCTCAAACAATACATATATAAATTCCAAGTGAAGATCATCATTACTTTTGCACTGACTCCTTATTTTCCCTGATGTATGTCTCTAATTTCACGAACGTTACCATCAAACGTAAACAAATGTGTCCCCTCTTGCCTATCGCCAAAATTCGCATTGCAACCGAGTCGCGGCGAAGGGACGGGTTGAGCGGCACCACCATCCATTCCTCGTGACTGAACTGCACTTTATTCGTCGCCAAAATTGATGCGACGGAACGCACGGAGCGGAAGATCGGAAATTTCCTGAATTCTCCAGGAACCGCAGGACCATATTTCAAAGCGCTTAAACTGCCACTAATTTGGTTCCGCACCGCCCGCATGAATGAGGTCCCGCAACCGAAACGATGCTTCTTCGAAGACAAAAAACTGACTTCGATTTGTTTTGAGGTAGTGCACACTGCACGTAGCCCGCACGAGCTCACGAGCTGCCACCGAGTGCAATTTTGACTGCGAGCACGTAGACGCGCGATTTGTGAGTGAAACAATTTGGAGACTCAAGGCAGGGAAGAATTAAGCGCTCATAATTTTTCAGCGCGCGCGGGATCTCTGGAAAAGTTTCAATTCTTTCTGCCTTTTTCTTACACTGAGAAAAAGAGTTCGATTATATGTACCGAATGTATACTGGAAAAAAAAAGAAGAAAAAAAAGAGAGAAAAAAAAAAAAAAAAACACATTGGATCTAGAGTCCAGAGTCTTAAAAACATCGACAAGAAAAAATACTCTTGATTCAATCAGATTAAAGCTTAAATCAAGAGCCAAGCCTCTTAATTTGCGCGGATTTCCTTTTGGTTTAAGCTTAAATCTGATTCAATCAAGAGTCCTTTTTCTTGTCAATGTTTCCAAGAGTCTGGACTCTAGATCCAATGTGTTTTTTTTCCAATGTACAGTGTTCAAATTCGGCCGTACTGTTCGGCTCATGTAACCGCTTCTTCGGTTCTAGGCACCGTATCATCGGCTCATGCAACCGAGTTTTGTTTATGGTTCGGCTTGGTTTGAAAACTAGGTTGCATGAACCGAGGACACAGTTCGTGGAACTGAGAGAGTGGATACAAGAATCGAAAAAATGAAATTGCTGATTTAACAATTTTGTTTTTAAGAAAATGTCCTGTTTCAATGTAGATTTTATGAATTTAAAAAAAATGCTAATTTTACCACCCCCTTCGTTAAATTAGCTTTCGCTATTGTAAAATGCACATTTGAAACATGTCAGACATATTTCTTAAGAATTTAATCGTTAAATCAGTAATTCATTTTTTTCCTTGCACATTCTTTCATGTGCGAGACGAAACGACGATTCATGTACTATTTACCGAGTGTTCAAATTCTGCGGGGCGCCTCCCGGTTCCTGGAACCGAAGACATCGCCACAAACGGGAGCAGCTCCAAGTTTGCGGGAGCCGATTCTCAAGTGCCAAAATTCTGCGGTCGTCACGGTTCGTCACCGGGTGCCGCAGAACGAGTGTTCCGGCCGGAGGGAACGCGCCGTGAACTTTGAACTGGTGACCGCAAACCGCGTCAATTGCAGGTGGAACCCCCCTCGCACCGCCCTCCGCGCCCCCGTTTCACGGCGAAATCTCAGCGGAACCGCCCGGTTTTTAACGAAATCCACCGTAAATCCGAATGGCTCCTTGGCAAAGTGATACCGTCGTTTGCGGAGTTGCCATCTCTCGCGAAGAAGGTGGGCATTTCGTTGATTCCGGGCCGAAGGAACTTAACTTCGTTCCAAATTAAAATATAAAAAGAAGAAGAGATAAAAACATGGGTAAACAAGGCTAAGAAATTAAAAGCACTGAAAAGCAGGACGTTTCGAACCGTTGCCGGTTTATTTTCAGCTGCAAAAAAGACGCTAAAAATAATTGAAAAACTTTATAAAACTAAAAGCTACGTACGTGGTAACAACTAAAGTCTAGTCACAATTCAATTTTCTATTGATTTTTGCGTGTTTTTTTTTTTGCAGCTGAAAATTAGCTGGTATCGGTTCGAAACGTCCTACCTCTTAGTGCTTTTGATGTTTCAGCATTGTTTACCCAGGTTTTATCCATTTTTATTGTATTCGTATTTTCGAACTATATTTTCTTTGTTACTCCTTTATTCCAAAGTTAGATTGTATAATTGCAATTTCTTCCTATAATTTCACTGATTCTTGCTTGTGATCAGAGGGACAACTCGTAGAATTTTCGGTGAGGATAGCTTAACAGCAATCCGTGTCCGTCTAAAATTGAAATAGCGCCGTTAAAATGTACTTATACTTTTTCGTCTAGAAAATGACGAATTTCGCCATAACTATGAAGAAATATTCCTTTGGATCTATTGTCAAATTTCATCAAATGAAGGCTCCCATAGTTTTCCGTGATGTGTTTGATGAGGATCCGCAGATTTGCATATAAAAATACATAAATATAGTCAAAACAACAAACATGTCTCTAACTTAATCCTTTAACGAGGGGGCTACAAGAGAAATGACGCTCGTTGACGAAGGCGCAGAGATACAACTATTCATGCTTGATGGTTGCCTGCGTTGCGTCCTTAAAATTGAAGGCGCGATGGCGCAAGACCTGAACTCGCAATGCTACGCGCTGCCAATGGGGTGTCACTTAAGACTCGGGGAAGAAGTCAAAAAACAAGGCCCGATGACCACTAAGTGGTCCATGCTTTTGAAGGACCTCGTGCCTGAACCGTTGTGCGTTACAGGGTTACGTACTTAATAATATAGAACATGATGTGTTCATTATCAATTTCAATTGGCAAAATAGTAAACTTCATATAGATCTTAAAATAATTAGAAAATTGTCGACATGGTTCTGAATCGATCAAAACTTTTACAGGCGATTCTCATCTAAATGAACGCAGAATTGCCTTATCGTGTATTCATGAACTAGCCAGAATCCCAATCTAAAAATTAATAATTTTCTGTTTACCAAGTCATTTCACAAAAAGTCCAAAATACAAATGCGCCAAAGGTCATATAGGCGATTGATATGGTCAATCCATTAAATTAAAATTAACCCAAGAGGCGCGGGATCGAATTAATAATTGAAAGTGCTAGTGCTGAATGATTGGATTTTCCTCTTGCAGTGGGTGCAATAATCGGGGCGATCATTTCCTCATCAAAGAAATTTGACAACGCTGCGCTGCACGTCGCGATCAAACCCGGATCCAATCCGCACGGACCCGACGGACTCAGCGGTAAAAATCAAATCAATCATTGCTCCAACCCCTAACTGGGGTAGGAGGGGGTGGAGAGGGCGGAGATGAGGGGAGCGGAGAGGCGGATGAGAAACGCAAAACTCGTTCGGTAGCTAGAACTTTCCTCCTGTCACTCTCCTTGTTACCCAGGAATTTCCCCCGCCACTGGCCCCGCCTTAATTGCGACTTTTGCAGGTTCACGGATGCCGATTTCACGCGAAAATTTGAACTTTTCTGAGATAGTTTGTCCAAAAAAAAAAAAAAAAAAACTTACACCGGGAAAAAGAAAATTTTTCTCTCCTCTAGAAAAGTTGTTTTTAAAGCCGTACGCATCTCGTAATTGGGAAGATGGGCACCAGTCTTGTTTGCATCGTACAAAGCCCAATTCAGAAGTTAAAAAGTTTAGACTCTACCATCGGAGTCCTTATAAGTTTCATAATTTTGGCCAAGAGGCTCTTTCAAAAAACTGAATAGCGTGTGCCAAAACATTTTTCGTTCATCAAAAAGTTTGGGCGAAATTCAGTTGTTTTTTTGCCAAATCAGGCACTTTTTGAAATAAGCAGCTCAATCACAGATGGTACACAACCATCACATCGAAGTGCAGAAGATTTGATAATGAAGTAAAGAAGTTCTGGTTTAAAATGAGCATAATGCGAAAGAAGTGGACCGAAATCAGTTCATTACTAAGACTGGAGAATCTGTTTCCGATAGTGAATTGAGAAACAATATTTGGTTCATGTTCCTTTTATTTTGTTTCGCTTACCAAACTTCCAATTAGAGCAAAACCATAGGAAAATTTCCATGGTATGAGTTGAACTATGGGAAGAATTCGGCTGTAAGAACCACAGCAACAGTTACAAGTTTGCAGAACTAGCGGTCGCAAGTGACATTATCAATATGGCCAATATGGAACTCCGCTTTGAGGTTCTAATGATTAAAATGTTTTTCTTAGTGAACATTTAAAGTCAGAAGAAGGTTTTGGGGGTAAAGAGGGCTCGAGATGCTTTTAAGTAAGAATTTCTAGTGTATCTTGACACCAGAAAACGCATTTGTTTGATGATTGATATTATAATTATAATACAAATGCTATAAAATTGGTTTGATTATAATCAAGTAAGGTTTATTAATTTGAGTTTCTTCTCTTTGTTCGCAGGTATGTGATAATTTCCTTTCTCGTGCGACACTAAATATCATGGTAAGAACTATTTATAAAGTTGAGAACTATCTGGCAAGTTAGAACTGGAATGATTGAACTTGTTTATCATGTTCCGTACGCATATTTACAATAGATAAAAATTTTTAGTTGCCAATAGATACCATGTAAGCCACCTGGTGCTGTCAAAATAATAAAATCAACTTTCAAAAAGCAGGAAATATCATCGATAATAACGCAGTTTTCATGACAAGTTCAGGTTCAGTCGAAGTTGGAATTAATTTTTGCCGAGCATTCTTCAGCTTGACTAATAAGATCTTTGTGTAGTTCCACCAATGAAAGTTCAGTATTCAGAGAAGTTGAAATCCGCAAAAAACCAACTCTCTCCTCCCGAGAAACTTCTGACGTCCTATGCAGAAGTTTCGAACAGTGCTAACACTGACTTGGACTTTCTGTAGGTATCTATCCTCGCTTTAAAAAACGGAGATTTAGATTGATGCATAGTGATGACCAAGTTAAAACTATCAAGGAATCCATTTTTTGGCAAGAATGAGATTGATCAATAATTACACGATAATATTAGTTCGTCGAATTAAAGTTAGGATATTAAGTCTAATCTTTGGTACTAATTGAAAGACAAATAACTAAACGAAAGATTATCAATTACACTGATAAAATGATTAAATTAATCATCCTTGTCTTTAAGATTGAAAATTTCTGGTAGGAAAATGTATTAAGTAACCAAAGATAGAAAATTAATTAAAATTTGATTATTTAAAAATTTCATTGTGATGTTTTTTACCCTCCCAAAAATGCTTTCCTTCCAAAGTTTGAGCAAGAAAATATTCCTCCTTTTTCCTTGTTGCATTGCTTATGGATTACGTCGAAGAAAAAATTGATACCTGTTCGATTATAACAAGCGCTCTCCTTGTTTCGTCACTCCTCTGGCGTAAGACCGTATCTCGATTTCGACATGAACCCCAGAAACAATTGTTTTTAATGTAAAGCAGGGCTCTTGTGGAAAATGAGGCACGCCCTTGAGTCAAAGGGGTTGCGATTATGAAACCACGAAGTACGGGGAATCATTTTAACCTTTCAATGGTCAGACTTAAAGTTTGTGAAAGAAATGCCTTCCTCAAAAAGAAGAAATATATAGGTAGAAAAACACTCATTTGCCCGTTTTTGAGGCCAAAAAAGAGTTTAGGTCACCGACTTATATTTAATTGGTCGATGAACGTTGTCACAGTCGTACGTGAATCTCTTTTCCCTCAAACTTCAGAGGGACTTTAGCTTAGAGAGAGAACATGTATCAGAGAAAAGATAATACCGCCCGCAGTAAAGTCTTAGTTCGAACCATCGAAATCCTTAAGAGCGCTTTGAGTGACACCAGGTTAATATCTGGTCGTCAGATATCCTTAAAAGTTGATCCCCAGAAAACTCGAGCGTCGGGAACGGAAACGAAAATTCTCAAGGAAGTTCTTGGATTACTTCTCACGGTATGTGTCAAACTGAGCGGATATCAAGGCCGTCCACAGGAGAAGCACCGTAACTCCTTTCTAAATTTTTCAACTTGAATCCGTGTAAAAATTATCCGTTAAAAGATAACTGGGGGCTATTTACTCTCTTCATTTCTATAATCCATCTACCATGAGGAAGTAGTGCTATTGTGTGCCGTAACCCAACCATAGGTTTGACCATCTTCGTAGTACCATAGGAGAAGTATAATAGCGTAGTTGTGTGCCATTTTGTCTGAAAAATTATTGTAAGAGTCGTAATGGAATCAAATCGTTCTTGCTTTGTAAGTCAGATTATGTTAAAGCACTTATAAAGGGAGAGTTCAGACTTGTCGATTTATAGAGCAATTAGGGCCCATAGAAGAGCAGCTACACTGGAAAAAAACACATTGGATCTAGAGTCCAGACTCTTAAAAAGATGGACAAGAAAAAATACTCTTTATTCAATCAGATTTAAGCTTAAATCAAGAACCAAGCCTCTTAATTTGAGCGGATTTCCTTTTGATTTAAGCTTAAATCTGATTGAATCAAGAGTCCTTTTTCTTGGCAATGTTTTCAAGAGTCTGGACTCTCTAGACCCAATGTGTTTTTTTTTCCAGTGTTACCTTTTTACACAAAAATGTCACTGTCAACTTCCAGATTCCAATATCAATTCAAGATGGCCAAAAATGTTCATAAATGAGCGTTCTTTCGTAAAAGTGAGTGAATTCACGCAAAAACGAAGTCAAATACGCGCTTTACCAACGACGGGTCGGAACAATTGAAATAATGTATCACTCTGGATAATTTGAATTCATAAGTTGCCTGCCTTTTTGGCCCCTGAAAGCTTTATGACCTTTCATATTTTTTATGGAAAAAAGTTACCTTTTTATCCTAATGTCCTGGCTAACTTTGAAGGCCTGGTCTCTCAAGGCCTTTTTAAGGTCCTGGCTAAAAGGTAACCTTTTTCCATAAAAAAATATGAACATGAATCCTGACAAAAATGAACAACCTAATAGATCACTCCAGTGCTCCCATTTCCCGGAACTAGTTCCAGATTCCAGAACTTTTGAGATTTTCTTGAATTATTCCCGGAACTTGCGAACTTGAAATGCCCGAAAGGTTCCGGATCTTTAGCATTTTCCGGAACTTTCTCGGAACTTTTGAAAACATCTAAAAATAATCCCGGAACTTCTGACGGTCATGGAGTGGTAGAAAATGGAAGAAAAAAAGTTCAGAATCCCGGAACTTTGACGGACATGGAGTGGGAGCATTGGATCACTCCATGACCTAACCTCAAAAGTACCGATTTTTCCGTAATTTCTCTTCACAGGCACTCTAGATTATGTGTGCGTGTGCATGTGCATGTTTCCTCATCGAAGTTTCCCGGGAAAGTTCAGTCGGAAATTACGAGAGACGTCCCCGTTCCCGGGAATGGAAAAGCTCCCGTTTCGATCCCACGGTGCCCAGGACTGCGGGAAACGGATAGCTTCCTGCCGGGCGGCGAGCAACAAGGCCGAAAATCCCGATTTCCCTGGCACACTTTATATGCTAAGAACGAATCCCTGACCGGAAAAATAATGTCTGAGACGTCTGTCATGATAAATGGACCGCATATTTCTCGGCCCCGCGCCGCCGCCCCCCTCCTCCTCCCCTCCCCCGCCCCGACATGTCAATTTTATTCTCATTTTTCTTCCCCAACTCTCGCCGGGCGCTGAACCGGCCTAATCATATTTACGAGTGATTGCGGTCATTAAATTTTATCGTCTCCCCGTCTCGATTTTATAAAAATTGATCGCTCGCCAGCAACAAGCGGCTCGTCAAGCGCCGACAGCTCGCGAGGTTTCGGTTTTTGTTTTTATTTTTTTCTCCCCCCCCCTTCCGTGTTTTTATCTCGAATTTAATGGCCCGCGCAGTCATGCTGTGAAAATGAAATTCGAGAGCGCGGATTAGGGGATAGTCCCACTTTCGGGGGAACGCTTGTTCATCGGGAGAGAAAAAAAGGAGCGAAAAACACACGAAATCCATTGTGCCCGCGGTTTATTCTGGTCCCCGCGTTATCGTGATCAATTCGCTGCGTTTTACGATGTTTTTAATGGGACATCAACAAAGGCCATAACGCTATGGACCAGAATGTGCAAAAACATTCTGTTGCATCTATTTTTCAATGTTTTGCCCTAATCTCATGGAATCCTGATGGGCCGAAATACCTTGGATTAAAGTCTAAAGCCTCATCCACGCGAGCGTGGTTCGAGGAACTTCGGACTAGAGTACCTGTATAGGCTCAGTTATACGATCAAATTGAGCCATCAAACTGAAGCTCTTATTGGTGGAAAAAGACCTGAGGTGAGGATGCGACCAATGAGAAGCCCAATTTGAGGGCTCAATTTGATCGTGTAACTGGACCTTATAGCAAGAGTGTGGACAGATTTGAAACTCTGCAAGTCCAACAGGCATTCACCGATGCTTCCGCGAAAAATTAGGGCCCAAAAATGATTGATGAAAGATTCATTAACACTAAATTGTTACGAACCGTCGTTTATCAAGCATGTATATGATTTAGTTTTTGCGTAAATTTACTCATTTTTGCGGGAGAACGCGCTCATTTCTGTTCATTCTTGGCCATCTAGGTTAGAATCGGAATTTGCAGACTCTGCAGACTGGCAGTGAAATTTTGTGTGTTAGAGGTTGGTTAGATGGATGGCTGCACTTTTGGGCCCTAAGACCTCCATGAAGCGATCTGTCCATACTCTCGCAATACAGGTACTCTATATCGGACGAGCTTGTCAATGGGAATCCCCCAGCTTGTGGAACTAATTCGCCCGAACTGCCCTCATCTGTACGAGGCCTAAAAATTACTACTTAATGAACTTTAATAGGACCTTTTTCGCTCAAAAGTCACCCAAAAATGCTAAATCGTCCCCGAGCTGAACAAAATGTGAGGTTTTTAGGTCCAACAATGTTGTTTCGAGATAACATCGAGGAGGACAAGTCTTGCCAAGACGATTCAAAGTGTGAATACAACTATTTGTGCTTTGCGGATGCCCGTATTGCCTATTGCGTGGAATTGAAGGCACTTTAATATCTTTTGCAGTAATGCATGTTAGTTTCAAGCTGTCATATATGGGGCTCAAAAATAGTCAGATTATCATGCAGAGTTTTACGATCATAATCTACAGGAAAAAACTAAGCCGTTGAAATAGGGGGGGGGGGGGAGAGGCACCAGAGAGCTCTTGCCGCAGAAAACTCAGAACTTCTGGATGCTCACAAACAGAACAACCGTAAAAACTGATTTAAAATATAAGTGAAGACGGTGCACTGAAAAAAAAGGATCATATGGAACCACGATTTTGTTCGGTACACCTGACCAATTTATTCGGTTTGCTCAGCCGAACTGTTCTGTCCTTTGAACCACACTGTAAGAATTTATCATGGTTCGGTCGCACAAACCGAACAATTCGGTTGAACAGACCGAATAATTCGGTTGTGTGTACCGAACAAAACCTGGTTCCATATGATCCTAACTAGTTCGGATTTACCGAACTTTTTTTTTCAGCGTGGAAAATACGATTTAATCGCGAATTAATACTATTTTACGTACTTTTTAACTTAGATTTGAGAAAAACTTTGCAACCTTGCGAAGGAAAACTGAAAAATCTAGCAACGTAGAGTGACCGTCCGTCCCTCTCGTTCGCGCCGTGTCGCGTAGCGACTCGAACGCCATCTGCGATCTCTGAGCTTTGACATTCGTCTCGTATTGTTCCGTTTCAACGGTTCCTATTTTTCTCCTCCTAGCTTTTCTCTTTTTTATCTCGTCAACATTACACAACATATCTCACGAATTCCCCGTCTCCCACACCCGCCCACGCCTTTCACCGCTCCCGGAGCTTTTATTTTCGTTTAATTCAAAGAGCGCTTTTCACCGACCGTCGAAGAAAAAATAGAGGGAATTCAACACTCGCAGAGTTAAGGCACCGAACGGTTTTCTTATCATTCCCTTTCGCTTGAGAGGGGTGAAATGTAACGCGTCGCCGGTAAACTTGCATTTAACTCCCACAGGCCGATACGGGGTATTCGCACTGTTTTATTTAAGAGAGGTTATTATGCATTTGTATGTATAAAGTCGCTTTTATAGCGCTCTTTGGCGCTCTGCGACCCCTAGCCGCCAAAGTCCCGTATCCTCCCAAAGCCCTCCAGGGAGTTGACAAACCCTCATTCTTCTAAAACCCCCTGTCGCCACCCTCTCACTGGGCGTCCCCTTCGTCTCCTCCCAGGAGGAACCCAAGTTGAAGTTCATTATGCATTTGCGTTCCGAAATGAAACATGAAATTCAAAACCTCCGTTGGTGCCATGCTAAGGAAAAAACGCCGTATGAACCTGCATGCATTGCCAAATTTCCTTTGATGAAGTACGAGTTTCCCGGTAAACTTATGAATATTTTTCTCCCAATATTTCAGATTATTCCCTTCGCAATTTCATCGTGATTTCTTGAAAATTTCGAGTAAAAACATTCTTAGCTAGGACCTCCAAAAATAATAATTTATTCGAATGAAATTTGACAACTTTCGGATGTTCATACGGCGTTTTTCCTCAGAACGGTAGATAAGGTGTTGGTAAGATTTTGTTTGATTTCCCTTTCATGAAATGAGGGGCTTGCAGGACAAGGCGCATAAGTGCAGTTTTAGAATTAAATTCAGGGGGAAATTTGAGCTCTGCATGTTGATAGATGATTAAAGTTAAAATCATAATTAACCCTTTTTGAGAGAACTAAACTCACGGCTAAATGTGATGATCATTACAATTCTTTATAACTCTATGGTCCCGTGATTGAGACTGTAGTTGTAATTTTGATGCCACTCTCCTTAAACCAATTGCAGATTAAATGAAAATCCCTTCTTTTAATGAATGAAAGTTCACAATCAAATTATAATGATAGCTCCAAAATGTAGGATGCAGATTTAATAGCTTGATGCACTCATTCATTTGCGATGGATTAACCTTCAGAGTCAAGCTTTAGCGTAGCTTCCTTCTTTCAAATGAAAATACTCAATTTCAAAAACATCCGATTTGTTTGAATGATAAGATCCTTGGTTTGATACGAGATCATCCAGTCTTAATGATAGCGCTTTGAAACTTAGACCATTTGCAACTGTCGCTTCCATCGCAGTCTTAACCTAACGGTATTTTACTTTGCTCAGTGTCAGATGGCACGCTATCAGATTACATAATCCATCTCCAGGTTGCAACAGGTAGATTTTAAAAGAAAAGGAACGAAAAAGTCGCAGATTGAGGAGCTTTTACAGGGTTGTCTCGCAGCGGGAAATTCTGTTTATTTTTTGTGCGGAGCCGAGGCAAAATCGGGGAAAAGTTTGCTGCCCTATTCTCATAATCTTGAAAGTACCTCCATCATCTATCAGGCGCTTTTCTATATACGAGCAAATCAGGGGCATAAGAATAACCATCGAAATGGAAGTTTTGGCTATTGGCGGTTTTGAGAGTCATCAATCATCATTTGTGATATTCAGGGAGAATTTTTACCTTTCATCCCATACAATAATGAAATTATAATCTTAGATCTGATAACTTCTGTAAGTATAACGCTATTCAATCCATGGGGAATGAGACTCACAAAATTTCATCTCGATGCCTGAAGTTTTCAGATCAGTACCTAAATATTAAAAAATAAGATCTCAGATGCCAAATTTCTATGTCGAGTACATTAAAGAAGACCCCACTCCGTAAAAACTAAGCTGATGGACAAGTGCCACGGTAGTTCTGAGTGTATTATACCTTTCACCCTTGTCTTATCAGCCGGTGCAAATCATTACGTAATATCATTCTTAAAACCAAGGCTAAAGAAATCATGATATGCGATATCTCGTCTTATAGCAAAAAGGAACCAAACCACATCAGCTATTGTCAAATTTAACTGGGGAATTGAATTTTTTACAAGAGAACTTTTGTGTGGATTCCTTTGAGAATTTCAAAGAATTTGCTCCGTATAATGCACAAAATTAATGGAAATTCGCATAAAAATCCTCACAAGCGTTTTCATGTAAAAAAATTAGCTAATTTAGCTTTGTTCTTTCCTACTTAACGCAGTCCGTATAAGATTTGAGTAAGCCAGGGAAAAGAAAGCAAAGAAAATCGGCAGCAGCGCGGAAAATGAAAAACAAATCAAAGCGCAATGCGAGGAGTGCTGCGTAAGACAAAAACGACGCGAGATAAAAACTGGAATGACAGCGTTCATAGGACCCGTCGCCAGGCCCGAGAATGACTGATGACACTAATTATTTGCTCTTTGTCCGGGTGGGGGCCATCGGCAGGGGGATTCATCACATTAAGCGCGCTTTTTTTATCGCGAAAATTTCATCTGAGCGCCGAACGCCGAACCGAACGGCCCCGAGTTCGATTTCAGTTGAACTTCCAACTTTCCGTGAACCCGACCAACTTCGGAGGCGTCCTCTTTTCCACTCCATCTCTCGCGCCCGACCCGTCCCCGCCGCGCAAGGGACTCGAGAGGGGCCAAATCTGAACATCTGAGGGTTCAATGGCTCCGCTTAAAAATTCCGTATCTTGATCATGCATGAAAGAAAAATTGAATGTTGATTTAGCATATATACTGTTAAAAAATGTGCGACAAGTATCAAATGTTGATTTTACATTTTAAAGAATGCTAACTCAAATTGAATTTGTTCATTCAACCTTGGACGTCGTTGACCTAGAATTGTTTTCATTGTAAAATCAGCATTTATACTTGTCGCACATTTTTTTAACATTATAAATGTTAAAGCACTATTCAATTTTTTCCGTGATGGTTGGACATATTCGGCTGCTTTTTCATTTTTTCAAGGAAAAACTGGATTGCATTTTGCAGTGCAGAACTAGGAAAAGGAAGAGAAATAGAAGTAGACGAGAAAAAAGAGAGGAAAATGGACGATTTGGGGAAGAAATAAGAACTAAAGAGTTAAGAGAAATTCACGGAAAAAAGAGCACGGGGTTGTTAGACGACACAGACATTTCCAATTAATCGCGGTAGTGCCCTAATAAATTAAGTTACTGACCCAAATGTTGCGGTAGGTACTACCCCAACTTGAGTTGCGATAGTACCACGATTCATTAGAAATGTCATATCTTCCAACAAATTTGGGTTACATCACAATTTTAGAGGATGGCCCCTAACATTTTTTTCCATGTAGAAAAAACTTGTTTCTTCTTCCTCTCATGTTCATCCACCACTTCTTCGTTTCATTCTTGTGCTTTAATTGCAGCGGTTCGGGTGGCCAAAGTTGCCATGGCTTCTCCATAAAATTGACAAATTCTAATACAATACTGTTTTCGTTTCTTCTTATTCTTCTGCCCTGTCTCCCGACTCGAAGTCCACGTCCAAGGTCTGAAAGACCTAAGTCTGTCAGACCTGGGACTTGAAAATGTTGACGTATAACTGAACTACATTTAGCAATGAGGAACTACTATTTCCGGCCTATTTCAGAAACAATTTATCGATGGCCAAAGTTCGAAACCACGGATCTCCGGTAGCAACGTTGCTGACTTCCTGTCATACTTGATTTTTATTCTTAGGGAAACTAGTCACATTCCTCAGGTAAAAATACAATTTGCGGGGGGAAATTTGGCAATATTGAAAAGTAGTTACGTTCTTTCGTGTGAGAGATGACAACTTGAGCGATTGATTTAACAATCCTTACTAGCGCCCACGGCGAAAAAAATTCAGTTTCTCGCAAGTCAAAAATACACTGAAAGAAAATCTCGATGTATTTACTAAGAAAAGGGTAAAATAACCAAGAATTCGGGGTTCTATTTGATCCCAGTTTTTTCTTGGTAAAATTACCATTTATTGGTAATTTTACCGAGAAATCTGGGGGAAAATAATTGAACTTTCTCGGTAATTTTACTGGACCTTGGTAAAAACGCCAATATTTTTTATCGACTGTGGTAGAATTACCAAGATAAAATGGCAAAGTTACCGGGAATTAATTACCAATAAAAGTGGTATTCTTACCTGAAAAAAACAGTAAAAATACCGGTTTTTAGGTAAGCTCACCAGTCTGTCTTGGTAAAATTACCGACAATTGGTAAAAAAGTGAGATGGTAAAGGTACGAACGGACCCTGGTAAAAACGCCGAGAGTATTTTTTTCAGTGCATCTTCACTCGAACCACGTGTGAGCCGGTCGCTCCCGGTTATAAATTCCGAGCAAGTCTTGGGCTTGACGACTGCACAAGTTGAGGTCTTACTAATGGTTTCTGAAAATGATTTGTTTTGATGCGAGTTCTCCCCTCCTGAATTGACAGTTAATTCCGTTTTAGAGGTTGCTTTCTTTGTTTTCCCGCCTCCGCCCGCCCCCTCCCCTCCCCGCAATGACTGCTCGATCAAATCGCTTTCTCCAAAAATTAAATCCCCCCCGCTTTACGGGAAAGTTTCCTCGACCCGGGCCCTTATCTCCTCGGAAAGAAGTTTGAATTTTCGAGCGACACCTTTAACGGCGTACTTCTGCTTTGCAGTCAACGTGACTAGCGTCTCAATGGAGACGCTTCAATAGAACCGTTTATTCGCAATAGGGATCCACCGTCGCTTTTCAAATTAAGAGACGACGAGGAACGTTTTTTCCTAGTTTTTAATTTTTTCCACCCCTTATTATATGTACTGGGTCCAAATTAAATTGCGCGTGGGTACGCCCCAGTCAAGTCGAGTGGTTCCGGGTAAACTATACCGCGTTTAGCGGAAAGGAACTAAGCCACATCAGCAAATTTGAATCGGGCAATTTATTTTTCTTAAAAGAGCACTTTTGTGCGAATTCCTTTGAAAATTTTAAGGAATTTTCTTTGTACTATGCAGAAAATTCATTGAAATTTGCCTAGTTTTTAATTTTTCCCCCTCTTATTACATGTACTGGGTCCGAATTAAAGTCCGCGTGGGCAGTTGGGCACGCCCCTGTCAAGTCGAGTGGTTCCGGGTAAAATGGACCGCGTTTAGCGGAAAGGAACTAAGCCACATCAGCTATCGCCAAATTTGACTTGGGCAATTTAATTTTTTGAAAGAGAACTTTTTTGCGGATTCCTTTGAAAATTTTAAGGAATTTGCTTCGTGCTATGCAGAAAATTCATTGGCATTTGCGACAGAAATCCGCACAGCCGTTTTCACGTGAAAAATTAAATTTTCCAATTAAATCTGGCGATAGCCGATGTGGCTTGGTACCTTCCTGTTCAATGCGGTCCAAATGATTAGCACCGAATGATATGTTTTTGCGGTTCGGCATTGCATTTGCTCATCACCCATCAAAGTCTCATTTTCTTATGCGAAAAATATCGTTTATCTTTTCCGACAATACACTGAACCAGGGGCCTGCAGTCATTCTAAAGTTCCGTTCTTATCAATGTATAACAATTTTCAGAAATTGGAACTGTGTTACATGTACATGAAGCTTCCAGATTCAGATGCCTTGATCTTTCTGGTCCGTTTGTTTGTGGTTCTCTTTTCGTAATAGCTCATTGTCAAACTCACAAATCGAAATATGCACTACTGTGCCGCCCTCAATGTCTACAAATACTTAATGGAAATCAGTATTTGACAGAAAGCTTTCAGATGCCTAGATCTTCCTGATTTGTTCGCTTGTAATCATCCTCTTCCAATACCTTAGGTAAACTCGCCAGTCGAACTGTGTACAAACATGATATTGCTTTTGAAAGTGCATTATCAAAGGCGGAATTGAATAGACGAATTCAATGTATTATATTCCCACCCGAACGTACTCCAAAGCGAACATCGCGCTACGATCTGAGCTGAATGCATGGCAAAAGGCCATAGTGAAACACATCCCTTTTAAACTCCAACGAATTTCAAGGGCCTGTCTTCAGGCCGAAGAGTTCGATCCCGCCCGCAAGTTCAATCCTCCGCTATCCGACATAGCTCTGTTCCGTTGTCCTGTAAGTGCACTTATGCCTACGGCATCGGATAGTTGCCATCCTCACGTATGAATCCTTCTAATATGTGGATATTTGTATGTGAATGCGTGATTCTCGGTCTGGATTGGCAACTCTTAATCAAGCTCTACAACTCACTCAGGTTCGGAAGGAGAGCGGATCTTGTCCAGTTGTTGTTTTAGTCAAGTTGCACTTTGACGCATGTTTCGGTTGATTCTGTTCCGTTTCGATGTGAGTCGAATGCGTACATCTAAGTCTTTCCGATGAGCACACACGGCTCCATTTGTTCGATTTCAATCAATACGTTGCGCTTCCGTTTATGCTTGGAACAATTAGGGCCGCCTGTATTGATTGGAAGTGTTAATTAGGGACCAGTGCACTTATAAGTGGTATTTATGTGCCATCAAATGCTGTTTTTTCTGCACTGCTACACTATCTTCCCCTTTTAATGCACGAATTTTGCAATGCTTCTTTTGAATAACTGCATCGTTTGGCAAAATTCTGCAAGTCATCTTAATTTATGTACAACTTGATTTTTCAAACGGGTCAATATTCCATTACTCACAGAATGGACCACTAGACAAGGTACAAATATAAGCATTCTGATACTTGTTTCTTAACCAAAGTAGAGCACGATTCAACGAAAACTAATGAAGCAAACTCCAAACGAAGATATTAACGTTTTGATTTCACATTGGTTACGAGGAATTTGAACTGCCCGCTGACAAGAAACTTAAAGCTTTAAGTGAGTCAAATTGCGCACTACAACGGTTTCAACAAGCTCCTCAATCGAGTAGTATTCATTTCCCACCATGTGTTGTCCAAACTATAAGCAATTTGCTACAGCTGAGCCAAAGCTTCAAGATTGAGGTTGCCAGATCTTTACATCACAGAGACTGTCATGATAACGTTTAGCGCGCGATGTGAATCATGCAGAGCATTGAGATTTCATGAGCGGGTGGTTTGAATTCACGCATCAAGAATCATTAAATATTTTTGGAAGGAGTTGATTTCGGTAATTTTCGTCGTGCGCGTCGTATTTTACGTAAAATTTTAGTTAAGAAATATGTATCAGAATGCTGAGATTCGTATCTTGTCTAGTGGTCCGTTACGTTTCAATGACTACACTTAATAGACAAGAAAAAAACATTTCCACCCAAATACCCAGTTTCTGCCTCATGTCAAAAGAGAGTCATCTCCCTGGCCCGGGGTAGTACGTGACGTAGTTTCCTCCTTCATGCACTCATCAACTAGTCATACAAGTCATACACACATTTGCACTGTTTCCTCGGCTTAAAATATGGATGAGACCAAGGCGGAAGAAACTATGGTATGCACCTCTGGACGCATGACGTCATACTTGGTGTTTTTTGAAGGACTATATTTCCGTTAAAATTGAATCAGGAATCTTGGCGTCTGAACTAATCTTATTTGTTTGTTTGTTGGTTTATTTTTATTTTTTATTTTTTAATTGTTTGTGGATTTATAATCCTAAATCATCGAATTTGATTCAGTGACTAGCGCAACTGATCCATCACGCAAAAAGGGAGGAGCTTTTAAAACTCAACCTGGACGTTCCCAATTCATTGTGGTGGTGCCCCAATTAATTAGGTTATTAACCCAAAATCTTGCGGTACCAACCTAATTTGAGTTGCGGTACCACCAAAATGAATCGAAAATGCCTATATTGTGCAACAAGTTGGGGTAGTACCTTAATTTTAGGGGATAACCCTTAACACTCCCCCCCCCCCC